>MU158751.1:1604546-1619214 GCA_015888305.1 Antheraea pernyi | reverse complement strand
ATTTTATAAAGTAAATTTTCAAAAAAAAGTATTAACCGACTTCAATATCAATCAAAACTCCATAAGGCACTAAAAAGCGGAAAATAAATAGTTTATCAAATTAACCAAATTAAATAAAACATATGAATATGTGTGCTACCTAGAGATGTATTGGAAGTCGGTGCGAACCGTAAAGTCATATCATCTACATGGTACAAAGTTTAAGTCCACTCTCACGTCTCTGTAATACATTTCTACCTGTAACAAATTTGAAATTTCGGTTAGCAACGACTTCCAATACATCTCTAGGTAGCACACATATTCATATGTTTTATTTAATTTGGTTAATTTGATAAACTATTTATTTTCCGCTTTTTAGTGCTTTATGGGTTTTTGATTGATATTGAAGTCGGTTAATACTTTTTTCTGAAAATTTACTTTTTTTGTAACATATCCAATCCAATTTTTGTAGTATATCCAATAGTATTTTAGTAGAGTTAACCTTTCGTGGTCGTCTCAGCATTATATTTTCTGGTTTCGTTAACATTTAGCAAAATATCTGTGGTGTATTAAACAGAATCTATGAAAGATGCATCAGTAGTTGTTTACTCAAACAGTAGTCCATTTTTTGTAACATATCCAATCCAATTTTTGTAGTATATTCTCTAGTATTTTATTACAGTTAAACTTTCTTGTTCTTTAGTTTATGTTTTCTAGTTTGGTAAAAAATTGACGACGGTTGTTCTTATTCGTAATTTGTTATTTCAGGATTTCATATAGTTGGATATTTCTCGAAGGAGAAAGAGAGTACAGAAGACTACAATGTAGCGTGCATACTGACATTACCTCCATACCAAAGAAAGGGTTATGGAAAACTACTTATAGAATTTAGTAAGTTTAAACAATTCTTTATATGCCAAACTGTTTGTAGAATCTGGTAAGTTTAAACATTTTTTATACGTTAGACGGTTTATAGAATTTAGCAAGTTTAACCATTTTTTCAAGCGTCTAACGATTTATAGTATTTAGTAAGTTTTAACAATTTTTCATACATCTAACGTTTTATATCATGTAGTAAGTTTAAACAATTTTTCAAGCGTCTAACAATTTATAGTATTTAGTAAGTTTTAACAATTTTTCATACATGTAACGTTTTATATCATGTAGTAAGTTTAAAGAATTTTTCAAGCGTCTAACAATTTATAGTATTTAGTAAGTTTTAACAATTTTTCATACGTCTAACGGTTTATATCATGTAGTAAGTTTAAACAATTTTTCAAGCGTCTAACAATTTATAGTATTTAGTAAGTTTTAACAATTTTTCATACATGTAACGTTTTATATCATGTAGTAAGTTTAAAGAATTTTTCAAGCGTCTAACAATTTATAGTATTTAGTAAGTTTTAACAATTTTTCATACATGTAACGTTTTATATCATGTAGTAAGTTTAAAGAATTTTTCAAGCGTCTAACAATTTATAGTATTTAGTAAGTTTTAACAATTTTTCATACATGTAACGTTTTATATCATGTAGTTAACAATTTTTCATGCGTCTGACGGTTTATAGAATTCAGTAAGTTTAACAATTTTTCATGCGTCTGACGGTTTATAGAATTCAGTAAGTTTAACAATTTTTCATGCGTCTGACGGTTTATAGAATTCAGTAAGTTTAACAATTTTTCATGCGTCTGACGGTTTATAGAATTCAGTAAGTTTAACAATTTTTCATGCGTCTGACGGTTTATAGAATTCAGTAAGTTTAACAATTTTTCATGCGTCTGACGGTTTATAGAATTCAGTAAGTTTAACAATTTTTCATGCGTCTGACGGTTTATAGAATTCAGTAAGTTTAACAATTTTTCATGCGTCTGACGGTTTATAGAATTCAGTAAGTTTAACAATTTTTCATGCGTCTGACGGTTTATAGAATTCAGTAAGTTTAACAATTTTTCATGCGTCTGACGGTTTATAGAATTCAGTAAGTTTAACAATTTTTCATGCGTCTGACGGTTTATAGAATTCAGTAAGTTTAACAATTTTTCATGCGTCTGACGGTTTATAGAATTCAGTAAGTTTAACAATTTTTCATGCGTCTGACGGTTTATAGAATTCAGTAAGTTTAACAATTTTTCATGCGTCTGACGGTTTATAGAATTCAGTAAGTTTAACAATTTTTCATGCGTCTGACGGTTTATAGAATTCAGTAAGTTTAACAATTTTTCATGCGTCTGACGGTTTATAGAATTCAGTAAGTTTAACAATTTTTCATGCGTCTGACGGTTTATAGAATTCAGTAAGTTTAACAATTTTTCATGCGTCTGACGGTTTATAGAATTCAGTAAGTTTAACAATTTTTCATGCGTCTGACGGTTTATAGAATTCAGTAAGTTTAACAATTTTTCATGCGTCTGACGGTTTATAGAATTCAGTAAGTTTAACAATTTTTCATGCGTCTGACGGTTTATAGAATTCAGTAAGTTTAACAATTTTTCATGCGTCTGACGGTTTATAGAATTCAGTAAGTTTAACAATTTTTCATGCGTCTGACGGTTTATAGAATTCAGTAAGTTTAACAATTTTTCATGCGTCTAACGGTTTATAGAATTTAGTAAGTTTAAACAATTTTCTATACGTCAAACGTTTTATAGAAGTTAAAAAGTATAAACGATATCTTTATATGTCAAACGTTTCATAACATTTAGTAAGTTTAAACAATCTTTTGTACGTCAAAACATTTTAAAGCATTTAAGTTTACTTAAACGATTTCTTTTGCGTCTAAAGACCATCCAGTTTTGAATTTTGAAAAGAAATTATGGTAAATAATTATTCCTAATTTTGTATATTATTTTTATTATTTGTATATTATTACTATGATTATTGAAGTGAAACTTCTAATGCGACTTCCAACAAGGTTGCGTTAAACGTTTAACGTTACCATGGAGAGGGTATGAAAGCACGGTTGCGTTAAAAATTCAATGCTCCTGTGGAGGGGGAATATAAAGAGGCAGAACGAGAAAAACAATCAAACATTTCGTATCTTACTTTAGTTATCATAATCCCTTTGTAAATAGATTTGGATATTTCTTCACTCGAAAATGATAATTAAAAGATGCGATCAATTGTGAATTGTAAGCAATGTTAATAAAGTTTGTCTTAAAGAAACAATATGATTTCACTAAAAATCAATTTCTACCCCTACCTATTGTCATTTCCACATTACGAAGTTTCACTTCTTCCGCGCGAAGGGACTCTACGCACTATTTTTTTATTTTATATATTAATTGTAGGTTATGAGTTATCAAAGTTTGAAGGCAAAACGGGATCACCGGAGAAACCGTTGTCGGATCTCGGTTTACTGTCATACAGGAGTTACTGGGCGCAAACCATACTGGACATTCTGATGCATATCAAACCTGTTGGTGATAATGAGAAGCCAATCATCACTATCAAGTAAGATAATTTGTACACAATTTTGTATACTTACTATGTACTCAAAGGAATTCCCCATTTACGATTAAACAAATGTGTATCGTCGTTTCTATAGGTGGTAGCTGAAGCTATTACTGGTTTAAGCATGAATGGGTCGGCTCGCCCGGGGTACTAACCCCCGACCCACAGAAACACCGATGTGAAGTAACAGTGTCTGCATTGTTGCGTTTCGTTTGGTCAGTGGATGCGGCGGAGGCCCACTTGTCTTCCCCCTTCCCCGTCCCCTCTCCCCCTCCACCCTCCCTCAAATACAGGCTGGCAACGCACTTGCGACTCCTCTGGTGTTGCAAGTGACTATGAACGGTGGTGATCACTTAACATCAGGTGACCCTCCTGTTCGTTTGCCTGCTATGATATAAAAATAAGCCAATCCAATCCAATTGTTGCCGTTGCTAATATTTTATGTTTTTTTTTTTTTTTCTTTTTTTTTTTCGAACTGACTATGCTATTGACCTGGCAAGGTCTTTACAGCTTCACCGGAAATATTTTACGTTATTTTTCTAGATCTTCAAATTTTGTACATATAACAAAATATGAAGATTATTAAAAAAAACTAAAGATCGATAAAAATAACTAAAGATGAACGGCGAAATTTTCATTTCGTTCTCGATTTATAAAAATTGCAAATCTTAAAAAAATTAAACATGTTATATGAACGATTAAAATTGGATTTAGCTCATTATTAATTGTAATGGCACATATATAAAATACATGATCCTTAATAACATTATATTTAATTTTTCGCATCCTTCATACAAAAAAACTTTAATATTTCAGTGAAATATGTGAGCTGACGAGCATTAAAAAGGAAGACGTAATAAGTACACTCCAGAATTTAAACCTTATCAACTATTACAAGGGCCAGTATATAATCTCAGTTAACCAGGTGAATTTTTAATTAAATACTTGTAATCGTTTACGAATTTACGATATCCGTGACCTGATATTCCCGTATTAAACGCAGGAAATAATGCAGCAACATGAGAAAACTATGGAGAGGAAAAATCTACGGATCGATCCTAAATGTTTGCATTGGACTCCTAAAGATTGGTCCAAGCGCGCCAAATGGTAAGATAAATATATTAATTACATATATTATATAACTTTATTTCATGACTTCTAATTGTGAATTATTTAGATTGTCCAAAATAGATATCTTTTTTTACAATTTCATGGTACTTTCTATATTTTTTTCTTTGTATGTAACATAAATTCATTATGTGCAAAAAAATTATAAGCTCTCATTGATCAGATTTCAATTTTTCAAAATAGATAGAATATCGTTTCAATTACTTATAAATACATCAAAAATTAATAAAGTATGCTAACAACATATTTTGTATTATTTGATATAACTACATCATATTGTTTACTTAAATGCAATGACCGTTAAAAAGACATAAATAATTATTATTTTAAGGAAATTTAATGAATTAATTTCTTTTGTCTCCAGTGTTTGAAGTGATAATATAAAGGAGATGCGAGCAATCTAACTCAGGCTTCGAAACGTACGCAGTTTCTTCATTATGTATTTAACGTAATTCATTATGCTTCCATAACAGAACTCACCATAATTTCATAACAGAACTCATCATACTTTCATAACACAACTCATCATGCTTTCATAACACAACTCAGCATGATTCCATAACACAACTCATTATGCTTTCATAACACAACTCAGCATGATTCCATAACACAACTCATTATGCTTTCATAACACAACTCATTATGTTTCCATAACACAACTCATCATGCTTTCATAACACAACTCAGCATGATTCCATAACACAACTCATTATGCTTTCATAACACAACTCATTATGTTTCCATAACACAACTCATCATGCTTTCGTAACACGAATCACCTTACTTTCATAACACAACTCATCATGCTTTCATAACACAACTCATCATGCTTACACCACACAACTCATAATGCTTCCATAAAATAACTCATCACGCTTTCATAACACAACTCATCATGCTTTCGTAACACGAATCACCTTACTTTCATAACACAACTCATCATGCTTTCATAACACAACTCATCATGCTTACACCACACAACTCATAATGCTTCCATAAAATAACTCATCACGCTTTCATAACACAACTCATCATGCTTTCGTAACACGAATCACCTTACTTTCATAACACAACTCATCATGCTTTCATAACACAACTCATCATGCTTACACCACACAACTCATAATGCTTCCATAAAATAACTCATCACGCTTTCATAACACAACTCATCATGCTTTCGTAACACGAATCACCTTACTTTCATAACACAACTCATCATGCTTACACCACACAACTCATAATGCTTCCATAAAATAACTCATCACGCTTTCATAACACAACTCATCATGCTAACACAACTCATCATGCTTCCATAAAATAACTCATCATGCTTTTATAACGTAACTCATCACGCTTTCATAACACAACTCAACATGCTTACACAACACAACTCGTCATGCTCCCATCAAATAACTTATCATGTTTTTATAACATAACTCATCACGCTTTAATAACACAACTCATCATGCATTTATAACACAACTCATGATGCTTTCATAACGTCACTGAGCATGCTCCTTCAGTATTAAACTATGATACGTTTTATACATATGCATGTGTAGTATTAAAATTTATATTATGAGGTTATTTCGTCTAGAGAGATAATTGATAAATATCATATTTAGTGCTATCAAAAAGCATGTGATTCTTATAAACGCTAATTGCTAATAATTATCAGTTATCAAAAATATATGGTCCCTGAAATTGATAATTTTTATATTTATGTGTACATGATCGACATGAAGCAATTGATACCGATTGATACGATATTAATATTGTATTCGATAATTCAATACTTACTTAAATCAGAAAACACAGTTGTAAACTTTTCCAGTTTCGAATTATTTTATTGGTTTCACCAATGAGCATCGATCATGTAAGAATTGATGACTCCAGTTGATCATCTCGGGGATCCCAAACGCAGTTATCAATAACTATGCTTTATTAATGGAGTCCTAAGCTTTTTACGCTTATTCTCATAGTATTTTGGGCGATTGACTTCAAATTAATTCGTTTTTAAACCTTTTTTGGTAGAACGACTCTTATACTGTATGTAAATAAACTAATTAACGTTTCCGAGATCATGATAATAATTCATCTTGATTATGATTGTAAAATAAAAGGTTTAAAATGGCATTAAATTATTAAATAAAATTAGATAATGTATGGCAGTGGTTAACGTTTTATACAAAAAAAAAATTTTCAACCACTTTTCAACTAATATTGTTGGTGTGTTGTAAAGAAACTTGTTTATTTATAAGACTGCTCATTATTTGTTTGTAATTTTCAATAAGTCCTATATATACTTTGTGGACGTTTTATAGGTAGCAGTATCAACTCACCGGAATTATCAACTTCACCAGGAGAAAGCAGTCGTTAACCACTTTTAATACTTTTTGGTACTCCAAACTTGACTTGGTATTTTATGACAAAATTTACAAAGAAAAAAGAATTAAGAGATTAAATTGAATGTTTCACAATTAATACTTTTTTTTATCACATACAAAAAAAAAAAATTCTTTCAATTGTTGCAATAATTACAAATACTAACATTGCCAAGTTACAAATTATTATAGTAGCCCACATAGCAATTCTAAAATTTCGGATTAAAACCAGATTTAATATTCGATTGGTATTTTATATTTATTTCTGTACTAAATTAAATGTTTAAAAAAGGAATTCCCTTATATATCTACCATAATCTCGATTACCATATTCTTGGTAATGTAGCATACATTCTGAATAAATTGCCAATTTGTAACCATATTATTAAACGCAGTAATCTTACGTAGCGTTCAATAATTTATTATCAGTAGCGTCTTTTTTCACATATATCGAAATTGCTCACTGTACACTTCATCAGATAAACATTTTTGGTTTTATTACAAAAACAACAATGAACACGGGTATAAGACGAGTTTTACTAAGCATTGCCTAAAATTTTTAATGTATCTGAAAGCATGTTTAAAATACTTTATTACAAAAACGTGTCCAAAGCGGTCTCTAGCTAAACATCGGATTTAAGTTTTTTATGCAAGCAACTCTGAATAGCATTCGTTCAATTCGATCCCATCATTCAAAAACGTTCCATTACATACAGATATTTTGCAAACAATTTCAATTTATGAATAATATCTTTTGTTCAGATCTTCATTAAGAAAATTTACTTATTATACGTGATATTGGTTATCATTATTTTTATATTTTAGTTAAAAGAAAATGATGTATAAAATAAAGCAATTTATAAGATTTATATATTACGTCAAAGTGCGTAAGTTGGATCAACAGTATAATGATAGATTTAAATACACTGTCAAATGTCAATAGTGTGAAATAGTAGTAATTAGGATATACTTCAGAATCTCTAAAATTGTTTTCCAAATTAATTATACCCACGAAACTCATAATTTATTACGAAAATGTCTTTTGCCGGCAAATAGAAAAACAATCAATCACAACAATAAGAACTGTCAACTTTGACAAGTGTTAAGAATATTTAAATTTTAATAATGCCCATCTGTAAGCAAGTGTAAAACACACTTTTGTGGTCAAACTTTTTTTTTGAGTAAGAGTTCAATGCGCATTTAACTTTATTGTAATAACATGGTTTAAATTTAATAATTGATTCAAATAAAGTGCATTAATAAATTAATCATGAAGATATCTATCAATACTTGATGCTATTTGAATATACTTTAATGGTTTTATGTAAATATATTTTATCTGACATTATTGACTGAGCTGGATATCCCGAAATACAAATACAAATATACTCGATATGTAACCAAGATCCTAAAGATGTGTCGGGGACAAATATGCGAATTAACAAGAGACACTAAATCTGATACATATGTCTTAAAACTTTTATAATGTAAATTATGTCATAAGTGAATTGTCAACATTGAGTACTTTTTTTACAACTCTTACATTTTATATCGAATTCATTTGTATAAAGTGAAAAGAATAATGCGATACATGTGCCCTGTTTATTTGTTTATTGTGATATTAAAAAATAAATGTTGTTGTGAATTGTTTGTTTTATTTTTAATTACACCAAATTTTCCAAGAATATTATACCTAGTGCTGCCCAAATGCAGGACTAAGACGATACTTACTCTGTCTTGATTTTGGTATTGGTATTGCGTTCTCAGGTTTGATCTCGGCCTTGCAGCAAGAGTTTTGCAATTATTTATAAGGCTATTGGTATTCATTAAATACAGTTTAGATCTTAAAACAGTGCAACAGGTAGATACATTTTAACTTATGTTGTCATAGACATAATAAAGTCCTACCAAGTTAATATAATTTACTTGCCAATATTTTATAGACATCAAAATATATAGTGATAGGTCCTCACCTTATATTCAAATAGCTGTTACTGCGGGTCCGCACGCGCTTTTTAAAAATGTATTAAAGACATGTAAAATTGTGAGTAGGTGTGTACATAACAGAAATGATTTTTCAAAACATTTGTAACTACGACACGAACGCCATCTACTGTAACATGTAACGTGTACATTAGATATATGAATGCTAATAGTATATCGAATGGAATGGGATTTATCATCAGCAACATACCTGGAACTTCAACCTACTATATACCAAACTCAGTGCTCACTAACACTATATAAGGAAGTAATGAAAATTATAAACTATACATTATCGAACAATATATCTTAAATCTTTTATTTTATAGATAGATATAATATTATGTAGAAGCAAACGTGGTAAATAAAACAATATGGCTGCCATTTACCAAAAAGATGATATAATTCATATTACATACAAATATATGTCTTTCAATTATGTATATTTATTCTTGTAGTTAGTAAGGTACACGTCTCACGCAGTTGTAATATATTTTTGATCAATTTCACACGGACGAATACATAGTGTACCAATTAAAATAAAACAAGAATCATTAAAATCGGTTCACAATTGACTAAAATATCAATTAACATACATAAAAAAATACATACAACCGAACATAGTAACCTCATCCTTTTTCGAAGACTGTTAAAAAAAAGTCCTCTGTCAGCTTATTTGTTCGCGATAAAGTCAAAAACTACCATTTTCATGTTGTTTTCACCAGTAGATAGAATGATAATTTATGGGGAAGGTTTAGGTATAATTTGTCAAGGTTTTCATTTTATTATCCGTTTATAAAGGACACTGAACACGAAACGACGTTTTTTTTTGTATATTTGTCTATTTTTAGTATATCGGGTTACAACTCAAAACCGATTTGACTGATTTGTATAAAATTCTGTACACAGGAATCTTATACCATTCATCAGTTGATAGGGTAAAGTAATTGTTTTAGAAAACAATAGTTATTAAATACAGTTATGTAATGTGAAAAACGTAACATATATAAAAGGACAAATATGTGGATAATAAAATAAATTCTGACATGTTGCTCCAATTATTTAAATTATGCAATATCCAATTATAACTTTAATCATTTCCAGCCGAATAGGTACAAAACACGCGCGTGCCACCGTGCCCCACTACGGCTTTCATTTAGTCAATAGACCTACTGTGATTTTATAATTAATCAATACTTTAGATGTATTATATATTTAATGTCTATGTTTATGTGTGAGCCCGGTTGGATTACTAATAAAAGTCAATATTTCATAAGGATTAAGAGTTTATATTGTTCTTACACATTCATTGATATATTACTCACTATATCTAATTAGATATAAACGCGGACACTTACATATACGTCTACAACCGGACTGGTGTAGAATATTATAGTGGAACGGGAAAACGATGAGTGTACTTTGACCCCTACATATCCATAGCATGCACTCTATAGATATGCAAGCGTCCCTCCCTACAAATTCAATTCTCTTTATTTATATATATATATATATCGAGTGTCATGATGTTTGACCACGGTGAATTCCGAAACTATTCAATCGATCTTCATGAAATTGTTCATTTATAATTTGGTCCAACTTGAGAAATTGGATAATTTATATTTCGAATAATGAAGTCAATATTTTCTAATTACAAATTAAATTATTGTCAATGTTGTTTATTGTTATTAATTGTATGTTTCGTCAGTCTCGAACAGATGGCGCTTCAAATTAAGTTGTTGACAGAAAACTGTAGGACCGACTGTTATAGATATCTCATAGATGGTGCCACGTTGTAATTTTTACTTTGTTTTGTAATAAGTAGTGATATATAAGATAGTTAGAAAATTATATGTTCATAATTAAGGAGGCCGTCAATTTAAAATACGCTTTACAAATATTTTATATCTAAAAACTCAATAAGAAACGTTTAGATGCGAGTTCATTGTATAATCGAGTCATATGGATAATGGGATTGAGGCAGGTTATTATTGTTATGCTGCTCCCATACGTACATGACGAAGCTTTTACATGACAATGTGCTAAAAGTAACATCAAAATTTGTCTTCATTAAAGAGCGTGTTAATCGTTCCTACACTTGCGTCATTCCAAACACATCTGTGTATATGACCACGACGTTTTGTATGGTCGTAAAAGATGCAGGTCATTATCGAACAATATATCTGAAATCTTTTATTATATAGATATAATATGCCCTATATTGTCGATATACTTAAGTTATTCTTATACGTTGCTATAGTCACTGAGTTATGTAGAAGCAAACGCGGGAAATAAAACAATATGGCCGCCAAATTGACCAAAAAGATAATATAATTCAAACACAATTCACAGGTCATCACTACTACGAACTCTTAGCTAACAAAATAAATTAGTCTAAGTTACTTCTTATATTGAGTTATCTGCCAGTGAAAGTCCCGTGAAAACCAGTTCAGGCATTGCGGATATTCCACTGCGGCCGAAATCGGGACTGGTAGTTCCTGAGATCATCGCGTTCAACCAAACAAACAAACTCTTCAGCTTTATATATTAGTACAGACATTTTTTGTAGATCTATATTGTCTCTGTTGTTTCATTATTTACACCTGGCTAAAAAGAAAAATGTATCATGTCATTGTCATTATAATATTAAGTCGTCAATACATTTTTCAATGGACGTCATTTTCTTTTATTTTAACCTATACACACAAAAGTAAACCTTATTACATTTACCCAACATACATTGTTATATCTCAAAAGGATTAGGCAGCGTTTTCGATGAAATCTCACAGGCCGTTTGAATTTTTCCAAAGAAAATGACGTCCATTGAAAAATGTATTGACGACTTAATATTATAATGACAATGACATGCTACATTTTTCTTTTTAGCCAGGTGTAAATAATGAAACAACAGAGACAATATAGATCTACAAAAAATGTCTGTGATATATCTATCTTTTACGGATAGCCGATTGTACTCATTATATGTTCTAAAAAAAAGTGACATACAATTTTAAAGCTATTTAGACGTATTGGGTTGGGTTTAAATATAACGATAATTGTTGGATATGTCGAAAAAGTCAAGCCGCCTAGGAGTTTTCATCGAAAACGCTGCCTAATCCTTTTGAGATATAACAAAACAATGTATGTTGGGATATTCCCCTTTTATATAGATCTACAAAGAAGTCTGTGAAGGCATTTTTTAAGGATAGCCCACTATAATCATTATATTTTCTAAAAAAAAAGGCGACGTACAATTTAAAAGTTATTTAGACGGATACAGTATTAAGAATTATCAACTTAAATACTTTATGCATTAAGCATTACATGCATATTCATATCTTTATTCTAATAAATAAAAATCACGTGCCTCGGTGTTTGTGTTCGAACTCCTCTGAAACGGCTAGACCGATTTTATGGAAATTTTTAATTAATATTTGGCGTGTGATATTTTTTGTAGTGTTGTGTTGTGTAGATGTGTTACGTTGAACAAAACAAAAAGAGGAATACGTTACGCCTACAGCCTTATTTTGAATATAATTGAAATGTATATATTGTGGGTATAATTGTATGTAGTTTGTATGTTATTATACTTTTGATCAATTTCGCGGTCATTTTGCTATATATACTCAACCTTTAATGAGTTTAACGAGAAAAACAATTATGAACTTATTATTTAAATCTTTGTACATATAATAAATCGGTGGCTAGATCAATACTGTACATTAAATATTTTTAAGAAAAATATAATCGGGGTGAGCTTTGTTATCGATATAGGAGGCGAAAATATCTTATTTAGAATTTTTGTCCGTCTTTCTGTCTGTTTCTGTGTCCGCATATCACTCTGAAAGTACTGAACGAATTTTGAAATTTTGAACCACTGAACGAAACATGAAACAGTGATGACTATTATTATGAAGTAACATATAGGGTAATTTTGTCCCATAAACGCAAGGAGTAATCCAGTGAAAATGACGAAAGTAAAAAATTTGTGGTATATGAAATTTTGGATGGATTTTAATGACATTTGTGTTATTGCAGACAAATTAGCCAAAAATGCAAGCTAATGCACTTTTTTGAAATACAACTTTTCATATTGATATTTCTGACATATGCCAGGTGACTGTTGAAACTTTTTTTTTTTTTCCTCGAACTGACTACGCTATTGACCCTGCAGGGTCTTTACAGCTTCACCGGACTACTAAGGCGAGCGCTTAAGGCACTCAGCCGATTTGGTTTTTAGGTAACATACACAAGGGCGCATGCGCACCTCGGCTTGGGATGTTACCTGGAAAAAGTCGCGTCTGACCTAGCTAACTATTCTAAGCTATTCATACATATATACATTTGTGAACCATACAGTCGAAATTGCATGATTCACAAATGAATACGTGTATATCGGAATGAAACGAACTAAACCTATTCGATTCAGTTCGTTGAGGGAAAAAAACAAAACCCTCCCACCATGTGTATGTATGTGCACGTGTGTGAGAGAGATGATCTCATATGTGTGTTCAAGTGATGTAGATGAGTCACTGTATCGCGAAAATAATATCACGAGGGCTCCGCGCGGGGACGACCTAGGCTCGAAATATTACTGAGAACCGCGATGTGTGCGGGAGCTAAAAAGGATCGATTACAAAAGCGCGGGCGCAACACGCATTTAATAAGATCGAATTTAAATTTACTTTACGGCGACGGCGCCGAAATCTAAAAATAGATATAACAAAAGCTATTATTATTGAATGGTCGTTTTTAGGGGAAGATAGACGTAAATACGCGATTCACTCGTATCTTATGTGAGTTATTTATTTTGAACAGCTGCGCGCGCGAGTCGTTGTAATGTAGCCACGATGGCTGGAAACCTATGTATCGCAGTGACGGATCCTAGAAGAGGATTTCGGGCGGTTTCTTCGTATGCCGAGATCTCCGAGATCTCGTGGAAAATGAGTAGTTGACCTGCGTAGTCAATACTCGATAGGGAAAAGGAGTATGCGGGGTCATCCTGTGAAGGATTAGCCGCCGGAGGTCTAGGAATGGGCTGGGACGCGGGCTTAGGAGCCCACGGAGTCTGAATCCAAGATAAAGCGTCTTGGGTTGAAATTTCTAGCCTGCTGGAAACGGCAGGCATCCCTTACACCTCCGCTGTGAATACCGCTGTAGGTATTCAGGTGACGGTAGCCACGTCCACCGCCCATCGTGACCTCACTCGTTTCCTTCGGGACAACCAGTGGGGTTATTTCACGCACTCTCTCGAAGAGGAGCGTAAACTACGGATTGTAGGGTTGGTAGGGTTCCTTCTGAACTCCCGACTTATGACATTTCCGACGACCTCAAAGAACAGAAGATTCCTGTTCGGAGGTTCATCGTATGCGCTCTCCGCGCACCAGGGCTCCATATGATATGGTTCTCGTTGTCCTCGATCGCCCCCCTCAAGGGAAAGCGATCTTCAATCTCACATCCCTCTGCGGCCTCTCCGGCGTTATCGTCGAGCCGCCGCGCAAAACGTCTGTGCCCTCGCAGTGTCACAACTGCCAGGTGTACGGACACTCCGCACGAAACTGTCTCCTGAAACCCAGGTGCGTTAAGTGCCTCGGCGACCACTCCACTAAGGAGTGTTCTCGCACTAAAGACTCCCCCGATCCCCCGAGCTGTGTTCTGTGCCGCGACGTGGGTCATACCGCGAATTATCGCGGATGTCCCCGCGCCCCGCGCACAAAGCGCCCTCGCTACCCCAGGCAGGCGT
>MU158751.1:1532748-1604350 GCA_015888305.1 Antheraea pernyi | reverse complement strand
TTTTTGGAAGGCAAGTGGCCTTCCGGATCGGACGAGGAGTTTGAGCGCTTCTTGCGCGGTTTGCGGTGCGTGACGGTGGTGAAGCCATCGTCCGCAGGAGGGGCTTGCTCGGCAGGAGGATCTTGCTGAGCTGGAGGGTCTTGCTCCATATCGGAGCCAGGACTGTTGAAACGTTAACACCCTTCAATATTGGGGTAGTTCATGGTCAAATTTAACATATAAAATAATAATATTAAAACTAATACTAATACACAACCAAGAGAACCTTAGATACAATATGTTTTTAATAGTATGAGAACGATACTTTAAACGTAAAAAAATCATACATAGGTTCAATGAACAGAATTAAATGGGATCTTTTCAAGGTTAATCATTAGGTAACTGCTTATCGCTGGAATGCCGCACGGTCGAACAATGGGAAGCGGGGCGCGGGTCGAGGTGTAGAACGCAGGCCGGACTGCGCGGCAGCGCACATTGAAAACGATTCATCGCGCTTTTTGCGTAAATCAACGATTTTGAGTGAAAATCAGTTATGCTTTTTTCGAGATAGGTCAAATATTATGCATCTATTTTTTTAATTGATTTAGAATTTAAAATGACTAATGATTGTCCTGTAAAAATATTGCCGGTGTCTAATCTAACAGTCAGTAGTAACAAAATATGGAGCACAATGACAAAAATTGAGTCAACTTATGTTTGTTTTCAAAAAAATACCTATTACGGCGTTGCTAAACAATAAATACCTGATTCCAGAATCAAGTTCAGAAAATTTTTGTAGAAAACATAAACCTACACAATATTATTTTGCGATATAGAAAATAAGTCTCAAAAGTATCTAATAGAATTTTGTCAGGACATGTGTTGTTTCGATATTTGATAAAATTTGTTTTCCAAATACTGATGAGTATTGGACTGTAAATTTACGATTAGAATAATTAGTTTAGGCGTTTGCAGTTGCCATTCAATACTATATCTATACTAATATTGTAAAGACAGGTAAAGTTTGGATGTTCGGGGTAATAATCCTTGGTCCTACTGATCTGATTTTGAAAATTATGTTTGAAATGTAGTAGATAAAAGTAGAAAGGTGTAGGTATTATCTCTCAGTGCTAACTTATTATTTTGGCAAATACTTATATTCATCGCAATAAATGTAATTAAAATTAGCAACAATGCAATATGACGTGCGCCGCTTAAATGGTTTGATACAAAGGATTAAAATTTGTAGCAAAAATATTCATTACCTTTAGCTTTAAAAAAAGTCCACTTACAAAAACAAATAGCTAAATAAAAATGGAGATTTCATGGAGATAAATATAATTGATAAAGTTGGTCAGAAGATAATGAGAAATAAAAACTACAAGTTGGTAAAATTATTGTGTTGTCGCTGCCGCTGGGACTATGAGAAAAGTAAGTGGGGCACGGTCGTGAGTAGCACAGAAGCTATCCAGAGGGTACTGGGAAGACATTATGTGTTTGAGTGGGTCGCTGAACTGTTTGGTTATACAATTTAAAACGGTTGGTATCGCTGCAGTTGGGTTCTAGGTTAAGATTTTTCGAGTTTGGAAATACAATAGAAACCGGTAGTAACTGATTTTACGCAGACGAAGTTGCGCGGGTTACCTAGTTTAAAATATAAAAAGCTTATTCGAAGTGGTCTACATTGGCTGCAATACAGTCCTTTAAATAAAATATAAAAAGCTTATTCGAAGTGGTCTACATTGGCTGCATTACAGTCATTTACACTATTTCCATGGGAAAATTCTTCACTGCCAATCGTACGGATTGTTTTAGGGACTCCAAATTATCATGGCGTTTAGAGCAAGCCGTACTCTCTAAAACTGACCATAAATCATAATCCAGTGAGTTAAGATCAAGACTAGACGACGGCCAGTCTTCAGCTCTGATGAAATCCGAAACGTTCGTTTCCAACCAAAACTGCGTAGACCGAGCTTTATGACCCGGCGCCGAGTCTTGCTGGAAGGACAATTCTTGATTATTGAGCATGGTTTTGTTAAGGTACTGAATACCTTCTCAAGAACAGTATCTAATACCCCACCAAACCATCACTGAAGTCGGATAGTGCCCACGTTGCACTCTATCGACTAATTGGGAAGCTTCCATAGAGCTTTGAGCATAAATACTGTCATTTTGTTTGTTAAATTGTTGCTCAATTGTAAAAATGTACTCATCCGTAAACAATATTTTTCTGTGATCTTCCATTGCGTACTGCTTCAGTAGTTGTTTCGATTTTACCACCCTATTCTTTTTTAAATTATCATTTAAGAAATAACCAGTACGTCTCATATAGGTTGCAAGTCCTAAGTCATCTTTTAAAATATGCGACATGGTTCTAGGTGCTGTCTTCATCTCCCGAGATAAAATCTTTTGCTTTCGGACAGGATGTCTTCAAATTCTTTCCCTTACACTACGTGGACGGCCAAATCTTTTTCTCTCACAAAACAGAGGAGATCTCGTTGTATCTATTAATAGCGCGGTACATAAACATTTTACTAATACCAAGCGTATGGAGAGTTTTAAATATTGCAATTGGCTCCATACCTACCATTTGTAATGCAATCACAGCGATTCGGTTCTCTTTATCAGGCTATTATCACTCCTCAGAATCGGATTTGTATGGAAAAGGCTCGTCTAGTTTTGGTTATCAATCAACTTACTAGATGGCACTGTTATATAATTTTTTTGGCAAGTTTGATAACAAAATATGGTGGACGACAATTAATTTTGACATTTCAAACTGACAACATTCAAATATTTATTTTCATTCTCTTTGTTTACGTATCTGTTACGAGAGTGTGCTCCCTTAAATTTTCTTGCCTCCTACAAACAATTTTATCTATCTCCGGATCTAGTTATAAACATTGACTCCTGCATATACATACTTGGATTTAGATTTGCCTTACGATGAATATATTCATTACAAATAAAAATGACCAAAAACTTGTATACGATTTACGCAGTACCGCTGTATGCATACATACATAGCTATAAATGAACATTTATAACCAACAGACATTAGAAGAACGAGTGCGACCTCTATTTATATAACGTACTCTGTGCTCTTTATCACCCCACTCAATTTTAATATCGCAAAGTATTGTACAATGTATTGGCGCTAAAATGAGAAAACTCAACTCTCATATAAAAATGACAGATTCCAAATAGAAATGTAATATTATTTTTATTTTTAATTGTAACAGTATTTATGGCCAGACTAAGTATATACTGAATTGAAGATATGAAATTTATATAAAGGACAACTAAAACGTTCGTTTGCAAGTCATGTTTTATATTTATCTTTGCTAGAGTACATGCACCTGATTTTATTTATTCGAACATTTTATTATTTGACTGGAATTTGGAATAAACAAAGGGGACTGTCAAAATAAAATAGATACATTTACTTTATATTGATAAGTATTGATAGAAATTCCGTATAAAATTCTGTATAAGGGTTAATATTGTGTTTAGAAATAAAACGTATATTTATGCAATAATATGATTTATTTTTTTCGATATATAAGCGCAATAATTTTGCTTTGACTGTCAAAATATTTATATTGATGAAGCAGGTACAAGTGATGTTCACAACACTTACGAAAACTAATTCACACTGTTTTTAACACTTCCCAATATACCAACGATATATTATATCATTAAACGATATGAAGCGAAATACGATCGAAGGATATTAAATACAACATGTACTTACAAAATATTTCATTCAATTTGCGACGACTTTATCGCCTTACAAAATATAGAATAATAATTCCATAACGTGTAAAGTATTAATAAAATCATTACCAAAGCATAAGTATAGCAGCAGAGATTTAATAATATAAAAATATATAACATAAATCCAGTAAAGTTATGATTTTATTTTCACACACAGATTATATATGTATCATTTAGCCTTTTTTGACAATCGACACAGATAATTTATGTCCCATTTGACATATTACACATCATGTGTCATTTTGAATTTGAACTCGCACACAGATAACATTTAACACGTGTGAGATGTCAAAAATCATATTTTACTGGATTATTATTACAAAACGTTTAGAGATTTTATGAAATATAAATTAGATACAAAGTTTTATATCTGTAACAACAATAAATTGTTAAACAAACTATAATACTTAACCGTTAAAACTTACAATCAAAATGTTAAGCAGTACTAAATATCACAACTACCCACTGGTATGGGAAGTAGAGATACGACAATAACAGTTGCTTACTACCATTTTGATCGAAACTACGGTATTAACATGACATAGTATGTTCATTATATAAGTTGTTAAATTCCATAATACAATCAATCAAATAAAATTATTTAAAAAAATATCAAAAATATAACTTCGAGCTTCATTAGATTAATGAATATATATTAAAAAAACAACTTGCAAATCTTTACATATTCTACGAAAATAAATTTCGATCAAAATGAAACCGTACTGTCGAGAAATAAACAAACACCGCGCAAATCATAAAACCTATACCTTCTAAAGTTAATCTTATACGTAAGATTACTACGACGGTACTTCGAACTACAAAATCTACATATTGTATACATAAAATACAATAAACTTCAACCAATATCGAGTAACATTTATAAAAAAAAATAAAGTAAGAAACCGTTTTCAAAGAAGTACATTTTATGACAACACGTGAACATTTTTATAAACTATGAAGACTCGACATCAAAGGATATCGAGTATTATCAAAAAATTGTGCTCCGTTTAATAAATAATGATTTTTTTTTCTATCACAACAATGTACCAACAATATAAAAATAAATGCTTATGCGACTGGCCGGCCATATCGGCGTGGTTATACGGCCTTATTAGACTAGGATCACTGGTTTGCAGAAGGCACTATGTTGTGTCGTGTGACCGCACCTGATCTTCAATTTATTTTTATAGCATAATAAAAATCGTCTAAATTGATATCAATAATATGTTATTTACAATTAAGACGGTCACATTAATCTTAAATTACTTTACGATTAATAAACGTATGACAGAGAACCTTACTCAGTTATCAAAAATAAGGAATCCCTTTTTTTAGTTTTTTGAAGCGGCAAATCACTTTTAACTTTATTTTAAGTGCTAAATATTATTCGCGACGTACATAAACAAGATTTGTAAGATAAATGACAATTTTGTTTAAATATATAGACATACCAAATAACATAGTAACCATGCTTATACTTAAAATAATTATATCACGTCTTATCTGGAGTTAAAGCACCTTAAAACTACGTCTAAACTTATTATTAACACATTATGTTTAATGTGGTATATATCTCGGTATAAACTGTGAATATTATAATTAACAAAAATATATAGTTTCGGAATTTTAACAGGAGGTACTTATTATATTTCTATATAGTTGTACTGGCAGTAAACTCTATCTTATGTGATATTTTTGGGGCATTACTATTTTGGTGTCACGAGTGAAGACTAGACACCTACAATTATATATTACAAATTTAAATAGATATAGACAAAAAATATTCAAATAATCACTTGGACGTTGCGGTTAAATTTAAATTTATAATTAAGGTAAACAAAATATTGGTAATTTTTTTTTTAAATCTAGATCCGAAGAATTGAGTTAGGCCATAGATTGAGATAATCTAGCAATTAATTCTCAATATTTTGCACACAACCATGTTTTGTGTCACCAATGTATATTGGAAAATTTGTGGACAAAACGTTTTTCAACCTTGATCTAGAGATAAAATTATATGTTTATGAAATAACCAAATTCAAAAGTTAAGTCTTCTAAAATTTCGTGATAGCTAATACCATCTTGAATACCTTGTTGTAAACGACGTCAGCAACAAAGGAAGTTCTCAATACAGTTGATGTTTGACACCTCAGAACTTAGTCATTTATAAACATTTTTTGTAAATTAGAAAATGGCTATTTTTATGGGGTCCCATTTTAATCCCAGTTTCAATAGCATTGAACCTTGGATTTCATAGATAAAGCAGATAACTCATCAAAATTGAATAGGAAGTGTATAGTGATTGGAATATTAGTAGATTTAGGATAATCCAAGATTAGGTCATATTACACTCAGAGACGTTTTAATGCATTTTTGAAGCCAGTTTTATTTTGTTCAAATTTTGATTATTTATGCCAAGAAACTAGCATCTGATTTCAAGTTATAGTCTTCATACAAAGCCTGAATTATGAAACAAATAATCACAATCTTTAATTAAACACTCAACAATTTTTCACCTTACATCAATGTACGATTGATTGCCCTTTCGTATCGTTCGGTCATAAATTGCACCGTAAACAAAATAATCAATTAATCAGATCTTAAGTTAAATATTCTATACAGATCAAAGCAAAATTATATAACTTAAAATATTAAAATGAACGTGGTAATTGTTAGATATTTTTTTTTACATCTAGATGTATTTCTAGAAATATTATGTGAAACACCTACCTATAATTAACTGTTTGACAGTTCAGTTACGACACGATGCGACTCGGATGTAACAAATATTTAATAAAATATAAATTTATTAGACACATTATTAACAAGTTTTTCGCGTTATTCGCGGCACCTACCTTGAAATTACATATACTTACGTCAACTTTAAACATAATATCTCCTTGGGTATTACAGGCACCATACTAAATCTACATTGTCGTTCTACACAGTAGACATATGACTTCGTTTCGAAATAAATTCCCCGCCCTACTTCGATATCGTGGCACGTCGATTTGTTGTGATAATATTTATGACATAAAAATAGTTTTTTCTTATAATGGTTTTTTATCACAAACTACACGCATGAGTTTCATTTCATGCTGTACAATATAATTTAAATTATTGATATTTAATGGTGACTTTTTTATATTTAAAAACTAGTAAACGTTGAAAATAAATTCACCGGTTTCATTTTATGCAGAAGATACTCCTTGATCCACTACCCTTGATCCTTGATCAACCAATAGCTGATAATTTGAAGGAATTTAAAATTACAAGTTACAATGCTAATAACAATTCAACGGTGATACTATTTCGAATTTTTATATCCAATGCTTAAATTATACGTATACATGTCGAAAATAATTTTGGACCCGACAAAAAAAAAGCGTTTCTTCATAAATATTTGCAGGTAACTAAACAAGACATCCGTCATTAAGGCCGTTATTGAGTTTCGGCTGCGTGTCCGGGATCGTCCCGGGGTATGTATGGCACTGTTGGTTATTTGCCAGGTTATAGTTTACTTCGGCGTCAAAGTATTCATGTTCCGAATCGATAGGTACTAGGATGTTGGTCGCTTTTGGGAGGTAACCGTCAGTGGTGACGAAATGCGGTTCACAGTTTGGGGGGAGACTTAATACACTGTCGGGTCTACTGTACTCTGTGTCGATGAGAGGCGGAGCTACGTAGATAGAATCGAGTGACGATATAGTGTCTACGGAAGAGTCACCGAGGGGAGTGGCACAAGTGTAGCTCGAGGCTAATATGTTCGCCGACTCCGGTCGTATGTAAGGCGAATGCGCTTCGTAACTGACGAAGAATGTAGGAGATTCGAAAGATCGAATCATGTTTGAGGGCATCGTCGGAGACGTCCGTGTGATAGAATTATTATTCTTCACGCACGACGCTGCGTGTACTGATAGCATATCTATCAAATGGCGTTTTTGTTCTTCGAGATCCTGTAAAAAAGAAAAATAATTTGTAAAGAACTTTCTCAACATTAGAAGATCATTATAAAAGCTAGTGTATCGCTTATTTCTCATCCACTTTTAATATTATCCATGGAACCTATGACTTATGGAATCTAGTTAATTGAATATTGAAATTCTTACATTGTCTCTGCATAACATTACTATGGTCATAATTTGCCGAGTCAACACGTAAATTATAACCGACTGAAATGCGACATGTTGGAAAGTCTATTTAGATTGTCACGTTTCGAAACCATCCAGTTCTTTCTAGTTGACTAGATTCTTGCATACCAGCATGTAATGCAGTACTAACGGAACTTTTGGTGATGAAAAACATCAAAACCATAACATGGAGGTAGGGATTTCTCTTAACGCCCCTTACAAGCCCCCACTCTGAAGTTGAAAGTCTGTCACCAAGCACTTAAGGGTGTTTTCCGGCAGCTACACGTGACAACCAGCTCCACTCTAGGTTTACCGTATTTACCATATTAGATCACGTCGTCATTTAAAATTAGCTGAAATTATGCTCATGCGCTAAAACTTATAAAGGAAAAATATGGTTCCATTAAATACCTAGTTAGCTGTATCATTAACCCAATGACATAATAACATGAACTCGATGAGTAATTAAAACTTGAGTCGTATTATTTATGTAGAAATATTGAATGAATTTTCATTCGCTTATTTCAACCAACCACAGAATCTATCGAGTATTCAAGTCTACTGGAGTAAAATAATTGATAACTTCATAGCCATAATTGTTATAAAATTCAATTAAAGTTATGAATTTTCATACTTTTCCTAAAGATACATTAGTTTCTATGTATATAAAAGTTAGTTAAGTTATTAACAATACTGACCAGTTCCCTAATCCTATACGAAAAATAAAAAAAGATAGGTCGCGAATTGCACGTATCAGCCCAAGCCGAGGTGTGCCGTGCACCCTTGAGCTAGTTGTCAAATAAAATCAGCTGAGTGCCTAAAGCGCTCGCCTTAGTAATCCGGTGAAGCTATTAAGACCTTGTTAGGTGAATAGTGTAGTCAGTTCGAAAAAAAAAAACCAGTTCCCTATGACTTTATTTACTTTCTTACTGACGTTAAATTTATCAAAACTGGTTACTTTGGATTCAGGTAGTTTATTTCCAGTTTCTATCAAGTCTAAGTCCATTATTTCACTTATCGCAGTAGTGTAGCTACTACAATTATCGTTAATAGTTCGTTAGCTGACTTCGTTCGTTATCAAAACTGGCCGGCGTCATACGTGATAACATAGTTTATACAGTTTTAAGTGTATTAACATAACATTTGACTAGTGTTTAATTTCGTGTTTTCTTTTTAAGTTTTGAATGGTTCTTCTTTAATTGGTAATATTTCACATTCAGCTACGAACATATCATGTATCACTGATTTATTGTTTTCTTGATATTAACTTATATATGTCATAGTGGGAGCATTCAGCAGTCGAAATTAACACATAAATAGAAGTGCATTAACAACACATTGCCTATATTGATTAACATAGAAAATAAAAGATGGCGGTGTTAGGAAACACTTATGATAATTCGAATCTTTGTAGGATTTTGTAATAAAAATATGCGTTACTATTTATGTGTTAATTTCGAATGCTGAATGCTCCCACTATGACATATAAGTTTTATTTGTATCAAGAATAAACATTTATGATTTTTCGGTATGCCTCTGCCTATGTAGACAATTTCGCTTTAATATCAAATATGACAAATACACGTTTTAATCTTAATGCCAAATATTCAGTGTTACAACGTAGAATAATCTAAAATATCAACATGTCACCAAACTTGTTGTTTTGTTCAGAATATTCCTATTCATACATATAACTCGAGTTAAAAATGTTAAGCTCAACTGTAACTATCAAGTAAAATATTGCTATGAAAAATCTTGTTGGTTATTATTGACTTCTTGTCAGCGTATCAATTATCTATGTTCCGAATGATAAAAAAGGACGAAATTAAAATAGCAATTAAATCAAAACCCCTGGACTGTCCAAAAGACTGTGTTTAAGTTCCATACAAACGAAAGTAGACTTTATGGTGAGATAGGTCAGCAGAGTGTTGGCTGCATAAGTGTTATAAAGACACCGTATTTATTACAAAATTTAAAAAACTTCAACATTAAAATATATGTTATGTAAAAAAACAGCCACATTTAAAAACGTTATCGGCCATTTTGAGATCTATATATTAAAAAATCAGCCGACGGGTTAATACGTTATTGTAAATGACGACTTACTTTGAGTTGTGCTTTAAGATCTATGTTCTGATTTTCAAGGACTTCGCTTTCTGTTACTAGATTAACTGTACGTTCGCGCTTCTTCATTCTGCACTTTGTTGCTGCTATCTTATTCCTTTCTCTTCTGCGCCGTCTACGCTCTTCGTCTTCAGCTGTCAGCTAAAAATCAGAATAATACATATTACACATAAATATACCTATACTACAGTGTTTCAATTATCGAGAAAGATATTACAAGATGCTTCAGGAGTAGGTTGGGTAATATTACTATGTCTCTGTTAGTGGTAGGTGCTTTAAAGGTTTGCGGTTTTGTATATCTATTAACAAAAGAATGCGATGTGCTAAGCATTTGGCAGAAGTCATCGTTCCTATAGTCAGTTAGATGACTATTATGACCGAAACATTCAAGACACGGATCAGGTTCTCTAATACGGAAAACTGAACGTTGCACCTACACTTTTGTTTACTCTCACCGTATATGGTAACATGGATCTAAATAGCTTCATTTGAAATGGTTCAATTAATTTGTACATATCAGAGATTTATTGAAGGCTTCTAGTTTTCTACTTGTGATGTGCTCTGTTATTAATAATCGGAGTTCGAAGAAATAAACTTCTAAATTTATTAAACTTCTAAAAATATGTAGTACTTGTATGGCACGATTTTACTTAGTTCCTACAAATAACGTTAATCATTACATAGTATAAAACAAAGTCCCCTACCGCGCCTGTCTGTCTGTCTGTTTGCCATAAACACAATAACTACTGAACGGATTTTCTTGCTGTTTTCACCAGTAGGTAAAGTGATTCATGACGAAGGTTTAGGTATTTAATTTATTAAGGTTTTTTTTATTATCAGGGTGGGACAATGTCCGACGGGCCCGCTAGAATAACTATGAATATATCTTACTTATGAAGCATCTAAGTCAATAAATACAGATGATCATAATTAATTTCAAAAAGTCGTGGTGGTTGGTGGTTTCACCGGTGGAATATCATACCGGTGTCCTCAGGTTCGGAACCCCGGCGTGCACCACCGGATTTTTGGGAATTCGCGTACATTTACCAATTTAAATTGGTAACACAATCGGCTGACGGTGAAGGAAAACATCGTGAGGAAACCTGAACCTGAGAAATGTTCTTGTAGTACTACTGTATGTGGGAAAAATATAGAACTGTAGACTTCTCAGATTTTGAAATCGCCAATACGTCGAATTAGTGATTATGCCCATAACTTTCTTTGGGAAGAGGCCTATAACCCTGCAGTGGGTTACTTAGGTACAGTTTTGTTGCTGGACAGCTCCCTTCCCTGGGAGCTAGGTGCTTGCCGCCGTATATCAATATACGGCGGTTAAGAAATGGATAGGGGAGCCTCTAGCTCCCAGAGAAATAGAGGAAAAGAGAAAAGCGACGCGGGAAAGGTGGAGACCGGACCTGGCGGACGCGCGGTACGGTCGATACACGATCGACGCCGTCCGCCCGGTCCAGCCAAATTGGTATAATAGAGGATGGGGCTCCTTGACGTTCCGTCTGGTGCAGGTCCTGACCGGGCACGGTTGCTTCGGTTGGTACCTGCACCGGATAGCACGCAGGGAGCCGACCGCCGTATGCCATCAGTGCGGCGTTCACCCGGACACCGCGCAGCACACTTTGTCTGAGTACATTCGCGTTAATGTAAATTTGATCTATCGGTCTGGAACAGTACTTTTTTTAAATTAAGTATACGCTATAACCTTTTCTGTATGCGTGATAAGGCGTATGCAAAATTCATGATGATAATGACGTGACAAACTAATTCACATTCGCATTTTCAATATTAGTAAGGATGGAGCGTAGATACGAGTATTAGACGCGAAGGAACTTCAAAAATCACATGGTATGCAATATGTTTGTATAAATAATATTTTTTTTAAATCAGGAAGTGAAGTCACGGTCGAAATCGCATTACCTATGCCTTCTTTGTTAGAGCTAATAAAACTTCAATCAAACCGTTGAATTATAATGCAAGCGCGGTTCTGTTATAAGCTAGTTTAGACTCCATTTGCAATCTACCGTGTCTAACTCTATAACTCTATACGCTCCTAGAACGATAATGACAGGTACTTCGATCAGAAATAGTAGGTAAGTGAAATCATAACTAAAACAAAGACTGAAAGGCTAATTTGATCCTTAAACTTGTCTCAATTGCAAATCCACTAGTTTATTTATCAAATTTAAAGGATATTTTGTTGTAATGCAGTTGTTAAAATAATTATTTTCATTTTAATTTTGTCTGTCTACTCAACGTAGAATTATCAAATTATTTTAAAAAGTGTAGGTATTTGTAAGGAATATACAGACTAATTCTTGCTACAAAAATTTGTAGGTACACGCCTTGTCACCTTGTAGGGCTTGTTAAAAGTACTATTTTATATCGAATATTCCAGTTTCAAGACAGTTCGGTAACTACTTTTACGCGAATTAATTTTTTTAAACCACTAAAGAATTCAAAAAATGTATAGTCCGCGAGTATAGTAACTCTCCTTTTTACTTTTTTTTTCATAGAAGGCAAACGAACAGGTGGGTCATCTGATGATAAGTGATCACCGCCGTCCATAGACAATACCAACACTAGGGGAGTCGCAAGTGCATTGCCAGTCTGTGTTTGGGGGGAGGGGGGATGGAGGGGAGGTGGGCCTCCGGCGCTATCACTGACCGAACGAAACGAAACAATGCAAGCACTGTTACTTCACATCAGTGTTTCTGTGGGTCGGATGGTACTACCCCGGACGAGCCGACCCATTCATGCTGAAACCAGTAATAGTTTCAGCGTGGCTCTACCACCTACTTATAGAACATATATGGAGACTACGTTTAATATGTATTAGTCCGTGTTTTACAGACCTTGTAATCCACAACGTTTACTTAAAATGTATTTTTTGTTTACTGTCAAATAGCATCGGTACTTACGTTATAAATATTTAAAGATGTAGATTAGCGGTATTTCCAACTTATACGATTATACCATGTTTTACGAGTTCTAATAAACGTTATAAATATAAAAGACGTAAAGCAGTAAACAATAGTACATTTATCTTTATATGTTCATCTATATAATTAAAATATTTTTCACAGAATACGTGACTCGAAGAGTAAGTCAACCTATAAATACATACATACTAGCGTTGATAAAATATTGCAATTCTATTTAACTAGAAATCTGCGGTTAGTTATACTATTGACTACGGAACAAGGAATATACTATTTTGCCGTGAGAGGAAAGAAGCTGTTTTAACTACGAATATTGACGAAGCAATGATGATGATGAGCAGCAATGTAAATGCAACTATATGGATGAATACATAGACACTAAAACTAATAACCAAAATGTAACTTTAAAATAGTAGCTATAATTCATAATAAAAAAATTAATTGACAAATCTGGTAAATTTTAATCGTGGTCAATATCCGTCTTACTTTCTAAACTCCATCAATAAGATCCATAATATATTACTTGTATCGAATAATTTCATTAATAAAAAATTGACACTACTTCAATCTATGTTAATCATAGGCAACGGACCCTCTCATAGAAAACCGACCTGAAGTAACAGTATTTGCCATTGTTGCGTTTCGTTCGGTCAGTGAGAGTGCCGGAGGACACCTCCCTACCCCTCTCCTCTCCCCCTCACTCCTTTCCCCCAAACACAGGCTGGTCACGCACTTTCGACTCCTCCGGTGTTGTTAGTGTCCATGGACGGTGGTGATCACTTAATATCAGGTGACCCACAAGTTCGTTTGCCAGTTATGACATAAAAAAAAACTGTTTCCTAGATAATTAAGTAGATCAGCAGCGAGACAATAATGACTAATACTAATAGCGAGTTCTCGAGGAGGGACCACGGACTAGAGATGGCGCTGCGTGGTCAAATCCAAATGGTAAACGAAAGCATAGCAACAATTAGTGAAAGATGCGAGCAACGTAAGACCGGTCATGATGACGATAAACGTATGAGACGCAGTGGGTGTCTTTTGTCTAAATGGATGAATCGAAGTCAAAGCCATTATCTCAAGATGTCTTCCAATAGACGTACCTTAGAAGAATTATCTGTGTACGTTATAAATTAGTTAAGAGTATGTTATTTTTCAGGTAGTTTGAATGCCCCACAAAAACCGCTGTTAAAATATAAAATTGATTTGTTAAAATACACACCCCATCGCCTTTTGTGTGCTGCGTATGGCTGCTGTCGTAGTCTTCGTCGCTTTCTTCTTTCTTCAGCCGTTTCACACCAACATCTGTGTCGCTGCCGGACATCTTTCGTTTAGACTCTATGGACAACTTGAGGCCAGCCTTTATTAGTTCCGAACACGTCTGAAAATACCATTTAGATAATTTTAAACGTTATCCAATTTAAAATGATCACACGAGGATTTAATTCTTTAACATCCTATATAATAGGTTTCGACGTGGTTTATATAATTTCTGACGTAATTAACTTTGGTTGCAAATAACAAACGTACTAAAAAGTGTGAATCTCTCGAGGGATCGATCACGTACTCATGTGTTTATAAAACCGGACACAAATTGATGATAATTGAATGTCTTATTATGTAATACAGACGTTACATTATCGAGCTAAATGAGAACATGTAACAAATTAACATCAAAATTATTATTTCTCATGATTAAGATTCTTAAAAACTAAGTCATTGAACCAAATATCTATTTCGCGAACAGAAACTTTTATACTAGATGTAAGTGTAATGATGCTTTTAGCATGTGACTGTTCCTAATCTTATAACTCTGACAGTAAAGGCAATTAAGTTGTACAGCACTAATGTGTCTGCCATCAGTAAACCCTTTAGAGAAAAAAACGCATTTAAATTTATATCAAAGGTGGATACGAGAAGATAAATCTAAAAGGTTGTATTAAAGAGACCAAAAAATAGTGTTTTTTTTAAATCTATACTAATATTATAAAGAGGTAAAGTTTGTGAGTTTGCGACGTAGGGAGTAATATCTGGATCTACTAAACCGGTTTTGAATATTTTTTTACTAACAGAAAGCTACGTTATTTGTGAATGTTATAGGCTATATATTAACCCGAAAAATGAAAAGGCTTTTTGTGGTAGTCGGTCGGTTTGCAAAGTAAGTCGGAGAAAAAACAGTTGAACGAAAACGTTTCTTACGAACGCTGCCTTAACGATGAGAGATATATAAGTGAGTTACAGATAAATGTTGTAGAGCTTGATAATGCCTACAAAAAATTCAGTGACGACATATGTCTAACTTTTATATTTAAGTCACAAAAAGTAGTTTTTTATAAACGTTTACCGCCCAACGAAGTGGGCACGGGTCAGCTAGTAGACATAAAACTTTAATTAATTTTATTCTATAGATCATAATTAATTTTTTTTTAACTTCAGTACTCTCGCACTTATATAATCTTATAGAAGAATTAGTTATTAAGTGTAGGTCGTGAGTTTATTTTTTACTGTGATTCATGGTCACTTCACCTTGATATTATGATTTCATCAAGGCCGTTTAAAAGATGTATTCTCAATACATCGTAGGAATTACGAGTATGTGAGAAATAATCGCGATATTCACAACATTACGAACGCTTATTTATTGGCTTTAATTAAAATATGAGAATAAATATTGGCATTACAATGATTAATTGTCATAGGACATTTTTCTCACATTTATCATATCCGTCCATTGTTCGAAGAAGTCTTAGATTGTTGCCAACATAAACATAAAAAACCAAGTTATTCTATTCAATAGACTACTATTAATAATGATAATTTGAATACGAGGTCATTGCAAATGTATTCATTACGCAGCTTAACTAAATTATTATTGTGATCGTATGCATCTTGCCAATTGTTGGCATTTCGTGACGATATGATTTGTATATCGATTTGAATTCCTATATAATTCCATGGGCCCCGTTGCCATGGATGTAATACTTTTTTAGATTATATTTATTATTCTGTTCTGTGTAATAAAAACACTTCAGCGTATAAATATAATATTGGTCCACATGTTATTGATACGATATGGTTTTGATATAGATATATAGATTAATTCTATACATATAATTTTATATGCTCGTTTTTTGTCCAATTTCCGATACGACTGAATTTCGACGACAATTTCACAAACAGATAGAAGAGGATATTTTAGAGTATTATCTAAACTACATATGATTACGCTTCTCCATAGAAGCTTTGCAGTAATGTCCAAAATATATGAGAGTCCCCAATTAATTCAGATAAAACTCGTGGTTCCCACGATTTACACAAGAGCGAAGTCATACGTCTGGTATTTAATAATATTCTTACTTTTTGTATACTGGGCGGAGTACTCGAGGCTGGCGATGTGGCCGACGATCCGTTGGACATCGAGGAGTTGGAGTCGTTCCCGCTTCCGCTCTGAAACGACACATGGAAATGAGTTTGCGCACACTTCGCGCTCCGTCGAACAGGCCGACTAATCATACATTTTCCACCTCGTTGCATATACTGTCGCTACAACACGCCAAAAACAAAAGACAAGTCACGCGAATAATTAAAAAAAGGTTACCACACAAACAAGCACTCAGTATATTGTAAATTGCACGCATTTAAATGAAGAATTTATATTTCTTTTTAAAATTGTCTTGTACGGTTTGCTAAGCTTACAATTTGTTAATGTTTTTTCTTGCTATCCTCTAATTGAGTTTTGATGTAAATTAGAGGTACCCATTAATCTCCGACGCTTGTTCGCAATTAATACACGTAAGAACACCCACATAATATAGATAGTTATTTTACATAATTACTTCCTGTAACAGTCTAGTGAATCCAACGAATGTATTTGTGAAGCTTAACATTTATTACGCAATAGTATACCCACAATTCTCTCTCATTGTTTTTTTTACGCTCTGAATTCTTTGTCATTCATAAACATAATGAAGTTCATTCATTTCAATTGATAGATTATAATCTATAATTATCAGCGATGACACACTTAAAACAATCTGTGCTTTAATATAGGGCATGTTAGTAAATTATTCAGAGATAAACAATAATTATAATAGATTTTAAAATAAAAATTTTAAATTATACTCTCAGTGCCTGTATTAATATTGGACGTATAATAGATTAGTTTTAACGAAAATTTTGATTGTTTAAGCAGGTTTTATTAAATTTATTCGCGTACTTTTAAACTGTAAGTATCTCTGATTTAGAACAATTATATAATCGGCCATTGTTTTATTTATATACTAATATATTTTTTAATATATTTATATATTATTCGTTATTTATGTAGGCATGTTAAAAGTAAAAACAAACCAATATTATTATGGTTGGAAATAAATAGTATCTGACACTAACTTATATTTATTATACTTATATTTATTATTAATAAGTAATAAGAGATAATTCGACTCTTCATAAAAAACTGAAACTTTAAATATTAAATTAATAATTATTTATAATCATATATCTAAATTATATATTTTTTATTTATAATGTCAAATAACAGTACTCTTCCTGTGTTTTAGATGATAGACATACATAAAGCAACTTTCTATTCCAATTTTAACTTCAATTAGCGAATAAGGCAGAAAAGATATCCTGGCAACTGTGATATCAAAATCTACCGAAATTCGTTGGTATTATTATAAACCGGCTTAGAATTTCGCTGTGTTTCTGTATACACGAGAACTAAATATAAGTTGTACACGAAATGCGAAGGCGCCGAGAAGTCTGCTGTGGAAGTAAACACAGAGTCTGCAATATGTGCATGACCTCATGCATGCTGGTGAATGTTATCCAATGTTTATAATGAAGGAGCGGGTGGTCACGTGACCGCTGGTTACGTGGCAGCACCCGACACTTGGCAACCGATCAAAAATACTTGTAACACTTATTTACATGCTAGTAATCGCGCGTGGATGTGACCTAAGTGCGGGAAGGATGCGTTGCATCGCGATTACTTAGGCACAGAACCGGGAATGGGTAATGAGAGCTTCAAGAACATTCGCCGGCAATACTACTAAATTTAAATAGTCATTCCCCATTTAAATATACTTTGTATGATTCGACTGTTCGTATAATAATGGTACTTTCATTTTACTTATCTTTATATATAGATTTCTTTTGTACGTGTGTATGTCACTGAACTCCTCCCAAACGGTTGGACCGATTTTGATGAAATTTCGTGTGCGTGTTCAGTGGATCCGAGAATGGTATAGATTCAGAATTGGACCCGGTATGTGGCACTGCGGTTGACTTTTAGGATTTTTTTATTATAAATACAAGACAACGTCCACCGGGCTCGCTAGTATTTTTATACTTTTCAGTGATTTTTAATTTGGTTCGAGCAACAAACGCTCACAAAAACCCAAATCCAAATATCATTGGAATAAAAACCCATATAGAAAATTTGTTTTTTCAGATATTTTTGCTAGAATTTTCTCCGGGCTATATTTATTCAAGCATTTTATTACTACTTTTGATTACTACTAGTTCTTCTCAAAAACTTGACCATTCCCTAATTATAAAAAAAAGGAAAATAGTCTAAGTTACATTTACATAATGTTAACATTTCTAGTAAAAGTTCAAGATAATGTACCTAATACATATTAACAACATATTTTATAAAAACAATATATTTGAAATTGGGCTCCCACAATGTTTTCTAATTTACAAATTTTATAGCATATAATCTACTATGTGATTTATTGATGTATCGGACATGCGGAGGGATTTATAAACCCCTAAAAGGTAAGACGACTTTATAGAAAAATAAGAATAAAAAAAAAATCGTTTGAAATATTTCAAGAGGTCTTGGTGTGGTTACGAGTGTGGGAAAAGATCAATTTAACAAGATACGATGAATGATATATCAGTTGTTAGTTGAAAATGTAATAATTAATATGTATTTTTTTATAAAGAGACGAATTTTGGACATATATTTTTACATATATTATGAGATTCTAAAAATTATATCACTAATAGGACGCTACATTAAGACTAACTATGACCTTAAGCTACATTTCATTTTTATTATATCAAAATTAACGCCTACAAAGTCGCGGGTAATTTATAGTTTATAATAAAGACCAGGACTCCAACAACGGAAATGCATACCTAATGTCGTAGTCTTATCCACTGAGATTAATAGGTTACTTGACTTCAAGGTCTGTGTTAACAATGTTTGCGACTCGCTATGGCATCTTGTCGTAGCATTATGTTTCTACTGACCAAACTACAGCGTTATATATTAAAGTACAAGTGCCATAAAATCTAATTTAGTTACATATCAATATTTTGTGTTAATTGAAAACGCCACCAAAGATGGTAGTACAGTTAGCTTAAAAAAGGGAAAATGTATTTGTCGAAACAAATTCATAGAAAAACTACAAAACTTGTGGGGTAACCAAACACTGACTTCTCGTATATTTCGAGCTTCCTATCTTCACCGCGACATCAGAGTGACCAGTTTGCCTTGGCCAGTTATTTCAAATTGATTTAGAGACGGTGATGATAGCACATAGCATTGTGGCAGAGCCTTTGCTAAGCTCTTCTGGCTAGCTAAATATCTGTTACTAAGTACCTATTGGTGTACTCCTGCAGCTGCAGATAAGAGCCAGCCCCACTAAGTTTAGCGTGTTTACTATTTTCGATCACATCGTCATTTACTATGAGCTGAGATTGTAGTCAAATTTTACACAACATATACACACATGTAAATAAAAAAGACATTTTGACATCTGTCAATAAAGAACTTCAAAAAAGGTTGTGAAGGAGGTTGCAATGCTCGACTGTATGTATTATTTTACTCTTACGTTCCAATTACCCTTTTTCATTCTACATTCAACAATAAAATTAACCCTTATAAAATTCAAACTTAAAAAAATCAATGAACTATAGTCGAATGTCGACCACTGGGCGCCCACTAGTTATAACTAAAAAGCTGTAGATACTGTACTGTATGTAGATTAAAATTGAGATTATTATTTTTGACTGCTCCGTCAATCCGCCCGTATCTAAGCAACATATAACTATTTCATTCTCACGACCGATATTGAGAATATGCCAACTTACTTCCACATTATATCTAAGATAGTGTTGTAGTGAACGTGCATAATGTTATAGTATAAATGTTTTTTACTAGGCTTTCTTTTCTCCGTAGAGGGGTGGTGTAGTGAACTGGCCATTTAAAAGTGTCTATGCACACTGGCCTTTTTGAAAAAATGACTATATATTTTTCCTCAACATACAAGTCCATATTAAAAGTCTCGATTGCAAAGTCGGTGTTTAATTTATCACATATATATAATATTATATGAACACGCCTCAAAAGTGTGATGTTACAATATTTCTTTACGTATGTGTGCATTATCGTACTTTGTTTTGTTATAATACCATGCAGGTAACGTATCTTCAGTTATAGCATCATTGCTATAATGTATATAAACGAAAGGTTAATTAGTATGGATTTATCATTAAAATATTACCTTAAAACTGGAATTCTTGTCGTAATGGTACTGGTCTAGGGGGTTGGTCATGGTGATGACGTCATTGACAATTTCGGGCGTCCGAAGAGTCGTCGTAGCAGATTCCGCTGATAACATATTGATAACAGCCGAGCTGAGGTTCACGTTAACACTTAAATTGTATGTGCTCGATGCATCCCCATCCGTACCAATAGCCGCACCAGGCGAAGTATCCTCACATTTAATTGTAGGCACTGTGGAGCTCATGCTCGTTGAATTCATTATATCCTTATAAGGAGCCAGTTTCGCTTCTTTTTGGTAACGTTTATATTAAAAAAACAAAGGTGTTATAATCACCTAAATCTAAGTCTAGATATCACGGTTCAACACTATCACTAGATAAGATAAGACTAAATATCACTGTATGGTAAACTGGTTACGAATGGCACTTAAGTCTTATAACACGAAGTTCACGGGTATTAATTTCAGTTATTTGTGATCTGTAACAAAAGAAAACTTATATTAGTGAAAACCTTTTAATGGCGAACAAATCATAATGAGAATATATATCTATACTATATTATGAATAGGTAAAGTTTGTGAGTTTGTGAGGTTGTAAGGAGTAATATCTGAAACTACTAAACCGATTTTGAAAATTATTTTACCAATAGAAAGCCACGTTATTTATAAGTGTCATAGGCTATATATTAACCCGAAAACTGAAAAGATTTTTTTGTGGTAGTCGGAGAAAAAATGGTCGAACGAACACATTTCTTACGAACGCTGCCTTAACGATGAGAGATATATGATTGAGTTCTAGAGAAAAGTTTTAGAGCTTGATAATGCCTACAAAAAAGTCAGCGACAGCATATGTCTAACTTTTATATTTAAGTCACAAAACGTAGGTTTTTTATATTACAAAAATAATTTAAACCGTTAAGTGATTTATTGGTGATATTATCAACAACAATTATGAATTCTTATCAAAATACATAGCACTCAGTACTAATCGAATCACACTCATAATGCCATCACAAGTAAAAATGTTTACCGCCCAACGAAGAGATCACGGGTCAGCTAGTATCTACTATATCGGAAGTAGATATAGGAATATATATGGCAGAATGGAAATGATAGAACTGATCAGAAAGGTACACATAAATTAATCAGTTTATACTTCAAGATATTTTTAAGAAACAAACATAATACCCATAAATGAAACAAAATGCATCAAAACCTTTTTAATTTTACCTTTTTATGTTTACGATTATTACCTATAAAGTCGTAAAATTTGTTTACTTATATGCGTTAATGTGTGGTTTACCTTTTAACCCAATTCTAAAAATTCTTTCACTGATAGGCAGTTACATAGTAACCAAGTACTTATAGACTATATTACATTTTAATTAATTTCTATATTACAGTAAGCGGACAAGTAGGAAGACACTATCCAGCCAAATGCAACAAACTGAAAATTTTGACTAAGCGATTTTTACGTGGAAAAAATAATTAGACAATAGTATCACAGGCCGGCATGACAGTGGCGACCGGCGATGGATAGTGTGTCAGTCGGTGTTCGCCATTGTTTTTAGATTGTACTGTGTTTACCATCAGGCATAGTGCAGTCAATTTGCCGTGCTACAATAAAAAAAAATCATTTACCGAAGCCAACAAAGGGAATAATAAGAAAAATGGCTTAAAAGCCTTCCATAAACTTTATAAGCACAAAAAAAGGAACAACAATATTGGTCACATCGTTTACGATCAAAATAATTACGTAAAAACAGAGTATACGTGACATTGGAATCTTATATATAAAGATAAATGAGAACGAAGATGGAGATATTTACTAGTGTTATATAAAATCATTCTAGCTGTCGTGCTATCATTATCATATCTACCTATAAGAGTCACAATAACAAATTGTAAGATACAGAAGAGGATACAAGAGGATAAAAAAACAATAAACATCACGATACGAACTGAAATACGGGTCATTTAATTACCAAATAAGTCGAATAGCCCGTATTATGACAAATAAACAGCTGATAAACACACATATATTAATATTTCTACAGACAGACAATGATACCATTCATAAAAAAGTAAAACTACTGTGCCTGTATATAAATAAAATATATATAAAAGAATAATCGCCCAAACTACGGGGGCTAGGACCGTAAAAAATTGTATGTGGGTTCCATTTACACTGTAGGTGTGCACTAAGGAGGGAATTTTGGAAATCCAATACCTAAGGTGGTAAAACAGGATATTAGTTTGTATGAAAAATCCGTAATTTTTTCACCAGTGAGTTATTCTTCTATGTATATACATAGATATAAAATCAAGAGTCGATTATATTACTGCATAGAAAACGCATACAAAGTTACGTGCAATTTGTAATATTTTATACAACAATATAAAACAAAATAATTATGAACATTTGTTCGCTACTTTTGCAATTAATAAAACTTGTATTCCAACTAAAGATAATATGTATAAATCATGCCCAAAAGTTTTGAGTAAGTAGGTACGACCGAAGGGCGAAAATTCCGCATGTTGCAATTCGTCGGGGCCCCGTTTTTGCAAGAATACACGAGGCGAGTTTTTAATTAGACTTAACCGAGTATCGCGACCTCGCGGCCAGGATGCGACTCCAATAAAACGCTTTTTTTACAGGCCCCAATTGAATGTAAACTATAAAATTTAAACTAAGCGAGCTTTTTACGACGCATTTTAACGGTCTTCCGCGTAACGTGTCGCTACTATTGTTCGCATCGCATGTTCTAGGCGCGGAGGATTAGCGGCTCGCCCAAGGACACGTGGATTAATCAATTAACAGGCATCACGAAGTCGATTTTAAGCTCGGACAACATTATGTTGATAAATTAGTATTGTATAATTAGGGCACGCTTCGTGACAACACCATTCAAACGACCAAAACATAAGTAAAATCACGAGGGAGCAGAATTCATTCGCCGTGTAGGTATAGTCGAGTGGAAAGTCTGGCGCCTAGACCTGGCCTTTATCTGTACGTATATCTCATATCTGTAGCACGTAAAGACAATAAAACATGGAGTCTGTGTAACCTAGATGCGGCTTTACATATTCCACACGCAAACCCCGAGGAAATATGTCGCTTCGAACAGTTTGAGGTGGGTCATATAGATCAGGCGTTCAAGGTCAATGGTATTCTCGGAACATAATGGGAAAATCACGTACCTATTGGCACGTAGTCATAACTAAACCGCAACTGAATTGTTTTCGGTATACTAAATTGTTATTATTTTATATATTATCCTTCTAACTAATCGTCAATTTAATGTCAAATATGTATGGAAACATTTCGTAATTTTATATTTGTAATATGAACAATTTATAATTAAAACTTAGATATAATATCCTAATATTAATACTTTGTACGCAACACTGCCACATCAATCATAAAAATTTAAAGTTAATACAATTAAATATAAAGACACGATAAAGAGTTATAAGCGAATACGTATATATTTCGAATCATAGCGTTGTTAAAGTGTACAAAAACAACAACTTCATATCTTCATAGCATATGTATGAGATGTAAAACTCATTTTACGCAATGTTAAATCTCAGATACATCAGTAGTTAGTTAACCGTGTTTGGTGTACAAACAAACACATCTGTTCAAACAGGCGCACGCGATTTGCCAACGTTTTTCCGTTCCCGCAATAAACACCGATTTTAACGGCGACAGCTATAAAAGAAACTTAAGGGAAATGAAATGTACTTATATTAGTAGATGGTAGAGCCATGCTGAAGCTATTACTGGTTTCAACATGAATGGGTCGGCTCACCCGGGATACTACCACCCGACCCACAGAAAACCGACCTGAAGTACATTGCTTGCATTGTTAAGTTTCGTTTGGGCAGTGAGCGCGCCGAAGGCCCACCTTCCCTTTCCCTCTCCTCTCTCTCCCCCCTCTGCCATCCCACCCTTCCCCCCAAATATAGGCTGACAACTCCTCTGGTGTCGTTAGTGTCTATGGATGGTGATCACTTAACATCAGGTGACACTCCAGTTCGGTTGCCTCCTATGACATAAAAAAAAAACTTTGACACATAAAAAGTATTGTCGGGTATATGTATTGTTATTTTGCGTAGGTTGTAATTATCGACAATCGCCATATATTCAATATGTAAATAACACCAGGTAGGTAGTAGAGCGTCTGCACCAGAAATGGAGAAAAGAGGTATAATAGTGTATCACTTCGGATTTGCGTGGGCTCGATATTAGTTCTTTATTGGCACATAACACGACAGCGGTTTATGATGGTGCATTTTCGAATTTTAAAATATATTTTTAATATTTGTTGTTTTCAAATATAGAAAACGTATTAATATAAACCTACTTATAGTTTAACTATTTTGATATAATTCGACTATATTCCATTTAGCTAATTTCAATATAATTTTAGTTTATCTACAAACAAATTTGTTTATAAATATCTCCTAATTAATATTATTATCCTGATCTTAACCACAATAAATATTAAATGTAATAAACAGGTATAAAAAAACATTAAAGCATAAATCCGTTTACCATTTCACAGTAAATAACCATCTCGAAAGTTTCAGTTGACCATGGACATATTTAAGAGAGGGACATACCATTTTGCGTAGGTAAATGACACAAATTTCAGACTAAAGGTATAACGTCACAAATTTCAAACGGCATAAGAGCGCGTCATAAATTGGCGGTTTGTTACGGCCCTTCGTTTCTATGCAAAACGGTGAATTAATGAGAAATGGGTAACCTACTTTTGGGCGCACCCGCTGTGTAAATTATTAAATCATTTTACGCGTGAACTTAATTACATTTTCAAAGTACACACTTTATTACCATGTGATGTTAAATAACGATAATATTTTATAACAAAATATTAACGATTAATTATCTGTAATTCTCATCTGAACGCTACAATCTCCCGTTTCGTATCAAAGGATATGTTTCAAGGAATTTTCAATTGACATACAATTAGACGCTAAAAAAAATATTTATTTGTAACTGAAAAGAATCGATGTCTCGAGTTTTAAAATCATCATCATCATCATTACACTTATCCCACTTAAGTAGGGTCGGCACAACATGTTTTCTTTTTCCACTCTCTCCTGTCAAATGTCAATTTCAGTATTCACACCTTTTACGCACATATCGTTTTTCACGCAGTCCATCCATACCTTTTTCGGTCTTCCTCTACTCGTATATCCGTCCACAAACATACTCAACACTTTTCTAGTTACATGGTTTTCATCTCTCCTCATGACATGCCCATACCTTGCTAACCTATTACTCCTCAACTTCTCTGTCACTGGTGCTATTTTCAAACTTCTTCTGATATACCCATTCTTAATTTTATCCATTCTAGTCACACCACACATCCACCTTAACATTCGCATCTCTGCCACAAATAATTTTCTCAAAAAAATTCAATTTCTCATTTTTTTTTAATTAAATTTAATTATGAATAAGAATACTTATTTATCATTGTTCGTCAAGTTATTTAAAGCGTTTGGTAACTAAAGTTAGCTTCAAACGATATATACCTACTTTTTATGTAGTTTTTTCTTATGTAAAGTAAAAAAAGGATATCCTAACTGTAAAAATAAAAGTAATAAGACAAACTAGATGTCCAAACACGAAATATTCCCATTTTGTCCAAATTGATTACAGAAATTCTCGTCTGTGAATTTTATATTCAACGACGAAATTTGATTAGAAGATAAATTTATTATTAGTTTTATTACGGTTATCTAAAAGAGGAAATAGTCTATAAATTGTATAGAAACGACAAAAACTGTGACAGACCGTTAATGACTTTACCATATACAATAAAATTGCCGTACAATGGGTTTAAATACGGAGCACGGAAGGGAACTTTAAATCATTATCATTCAGAATTTTTTTCCACAGCCGACGCGCATTACCATCAACGAAACAATGCATCCACAATTTATATTTTTATGGAAACGGAAGCAACTAATTTTAATCCTAACAATAGCCTGATATAACATAATAAATGGTTTCAAAGTTGCAATTTTAAACAAAATACTTGTAAAAAAACGAACAAAGCCCTCATGTAGAAAAAAGTAAGGATCGTAAAGAAAACATAATTATTTATGGTTAGTATTCATGGGGTTAAACTCTGCATGAATATACCTATAATAATCCATATAAATAAAAATAGGAAACATCTGAGATTTATAATCTCCAGAAGTTTTTCGTGCTACCCATTTTCCTTTTTTTTTTCCTCGAACTGACTACGCTATTGACCGTGCAGGGTCTTCACAGCTTCACCGGACTACTAAGGCGAGCGCTTAAGGCACTCAGCCGATTTGGTTTTTTAGGTAACATACACAAGGGCGCACGCGCACCTCGGCTTGGGCTGTTACCTGGAAAAAGTCGCGTCTGACCTAGCTAACTATTCTAAGCTATTCATACATATATACATTTGTGAACCATACAATCGAAATTGCATGATTCACAAATGAATACGTGTATATCGGAATGAAACGAACTAAAACTATTCGATTCAGTTCGTTGAGGGAAAAAAACAAAACCCTCCCACCATGTGTATGTATGTGCACGTGTGTGAGAGAGATGATCTCATATGTGTGTTCAAGTGATGTAGGTGAGTCACTGTATCGCGATAATAATATCACGAGGGCTCCGCGCGGGGACGACCTAGGCTCGAGATATTACTGAGAACCGCGATGTGTGCGGGAGCTAAAAAGGATCGATTACAAAAGCGCGGGCGCAACACGCATTTAATAAGATCGAATTTAAATTTACTTAACGGCGATGGCGCCGAAATCTAAAAATAGACATAACAAAAATTATTATTATTGAACGGTCGTTTTTAGGGGAAGATAGACGTAAATACGCGATTTACTCTATCTTATATGAGTTATCGCCCATTTTCCTATAAGTCGCAACCAGGTGGCACTAGAACACATTAACTACTGTTTCGACCGATATACAGGTAGTCATTACATAAAAGTAAATATTTCGTGGTACTGTAATGTATACCCAAATCATACACAAGAGAAACCAGTTTACCACCACATTTTAAAGTAAATAACAAATCTTTATAAATATTGAGTAGTATGTATTTATATAAATTATAGATGTCTGCCGTTTTTTTTTTGGACACTTGCGGTTTTAATACAAAAAAGTTAAATACGTATTAAATACTTGCTTTAAAAAGGTTTCGTATTAAACGCATCGCGTTCGCCCGAGGCATGTTCGCGTTATCCTTTTTCACAAGGGTAACCTAAATTAACCAAAGCGAGACAAAAGAGCAAGATGACGAACATTTATACGAAGCCTTTTTAAAGCAAGTATTCAATACGTATTTAACTTTTTTGTAATAACACCGTTGTTCCCTATATAAAAAAAACTCATTATATATTTTTTTTTGAACTGACTACGCTATTGACCAAGCAAGGTCTTAACAGCTTCACCGGACTATTAAGGCGAGCGCTTAAGACACTCAGCCGATTTTATTTTGACAACTAGCTCAAGGGTGCGCGGCACACCTCGGCTTTGGCTGTTGCCTGATACATGCAATTCGCGACCTATGTGAGCTAACCTAAGCTAAAATAACTATTCATACATATATGAGTTGTTGAAACATATATGTGTACCAAGCATACATACCTCAACAACCCTTATATATATTTCGTATCGGATAATATTCTGAACTATTTACTTTATTTACTATGTTGTCGCAGTGATGTAAGATTTTGTGTCACTGTATCGCGCGAGCAGGGTACTCAAGGGCTCCAACACCGAGGGAACGGACCTAGGCTTGAGCTGCTGCCGAGGGGGGCCTAGTCTGGTAACTCATTATAGCTTCATTTGATATATATGATATAAAATAATTTAAGCGTTCAGCGATGTATGTTTTTATTTGTGATGCTTATATTTTTTTGTTCTGTACATAAGATACTTTGTTAAGACATGAAACCGTGTAGACGAAATGGTAGGTATCAGCTAGTTACGTACAAAATGAGAACTTAAATCTCACGAATTGGATTTTTTGGTTATTGTCACAATTATCAAGGATCGAAAAACAGAATCAAACCGAACCCAGGTTAGAACGAAAGATGTGTTTTAGGTCTTGTTCTAAGTTATATATTTTAAACTTATTCCAACAAAAACTTTCAGTAATTGTGTAACTTCAAAGTGAACATCATTATTCTAGAAACAAAATGGCAAACAAAAAAAAACCAGTTTCCATTGTTATAACGACAATGGAATAGAACTATTAGTCGTACAATGTCAGGTTATATCTGAAGGCGAAAGCTTGATCATCAATTAATCTGTCAAACCGTACACGGCAGACAACCAGAGCCCAGAACATCAAGTTCACAGTAGATCAGAGTGGAGATATTGAATTATGATTACGGATTACTAATTTTTCAACGTCACAGCCTTATAAAGACGAATTATTATTCTTTTAAATAGAATATGCACAACAAAACTAGTATCAAACATTCACATTACAATACAATGGACAAGATTATATTTAGCATTAAGCATGTCTCATAATATTATTAAAATATCAGGCTAAAAATATATGAGCTGTCATATAGCGACTATGTATGCTTTCATCGATATTCGAAAAGTTTGTTGTCTATAGTTGCATACGACAAAAGGTTTTGTTTTTTTGAACTTACTACGCTATTGACTTATCAAGATCTTAACAGCTTCATCGGACTACTAAAGCGAGCGCTTAAGGCACTCAGCCGATTTTATTTTGGCAACTAGCTCAAGGGTGCACGGCACACCTCGGCTAGAGCTGTTGCCTAATTCATGCAATTCACAACCTATCTGAGCTAACCTAAGCTAAGCTACATATTCATACTTATACGAGTTATTGAAACATATATGTGTAAGCAAGCATACATATCTCAAGAACTCTTTATTCTGTGTCGGATAATTTTTCTAAACTATTTCAGTTCGTTACGGGTACGACAAAATGTGTTAGAGATTGTTCAAAACAATAGTCTAGTTCTAATAAGATTACTAACATTATTCGTCATACTCAAATACCTCCTTATATTAGAATGCTATAAATTAATAATAATAAATAGCAGGCGTGATAAAAAATATCAAGTAGGACGCTGGCGAACACCGCATCTTAGTTTAAGAGCTTAATCGTCACTGTATCTTCTATATAAACAAAAATTGCCTGTTAACACTTAATAACGGCTGTACTTATTTAGCTAAATTTTCTTATGTGTAATGAACAAGGTTTGTACGGAAAAAACTGTTCGTAAAATTGTATGGAAAAACGAAAAATTTGGGATATATAATTTCCATACAAAAAAAGTGAAAATAAAAGAGAACTTCAAAAAGATTGAAAGATTGACGTTCTGTGATTGAGTTGCCTTTCTAAGTACTTCATTACATGATGATATTGTAAAATTCTATTGTCTCATATTCTCTATTAGTAATCCCGTATGAAGCCGGGACGCGTAGCCTAGTATAATGCTGTACAAAAAATATCCAAAGCATACTGATCACCACACACCGTTGCCGCATCAAACTTGCAGTATACTTATTGGAGATATCAAAACATTAAAAACTGAGGAATAATCTTTGAAAAAGTATTCAAAATATCACAATTTTATCCTTTACCATTCCGGTGCCCCTTATAAATTGTAATTATTGTTACTAATATTAATTAAATTAGAAATTGATGTTACTGGCCACGACGCGACGCGACGCCGCGACGGGACGTGGCGTTACGCAGCGCGACGCCTTCCACGGGATATCGGCATGTAACCATGGACATCGGGATCAATATCTTACTACTCTATTTGATCACGTAATATTTTATTTATAGATAAAAAGTAAATTTCAATCATTTTTACAAGTCTCGTCGATAAATTAAAACAACGCCGACAGTTTGACGCGAATGTGGAAAACAAAATATAAAGTTATACTCGATCATCAAACAATAAATAAGAAAATTTCAACAAAAACGTTTCGCATAAAGCCGTCAGGCGTCAGCTGAGAATAAAACAATTGCGCATACATTTTTTTTAGATTTATTACACTGATTTCCTTTTTGTGTTATTGTAACGGATGTTATAAGTCAAGGTATTGGGTGACTTATACTAAAAATAGTGATCAAGATAATATTTGGAAGCATTCAAACATTTACAGATTAGTCCCGGACGAAAACTTTAATTTAACCGGAATATAAATTAATCGCTTTTAATTAATATGGTAGTAGGTATCTAAATTCGGCGATTTTTCTGCGTTCATTTAATTGCAGCTATTTATGGTCAGTTCCAATAGTAGAGTTAATAATTACATTCGACTTTAATATTATATAAGGAAGAAGCAACTGTAAAAAACTAGGTACCTATAGATAATAAATATAAATCGTATTTTTTCTGTAAAATCGTTATTCATGCTATGATATACTATTTTGAACGTTAGATTAACAAGCAACCGCTTTGAATATTCGCGCGTATCTTTTGCAACCCGTTCGATATTATTTTTCGAAAATCATGTTCTATTTTTAAAAAAGTTCGATATTACGAACTTAACACAGACGGTCGACACTGGCTGAGGCACTCGCTGCGTTAGCAACAGAAGCGTGCGTCCTTGACACTCGGCAGCGGACAAAAACTATCGGCCGTAATTTCGGCGCGTCTCGGTGGGTGTGTTCCGAACCGCACACAAGCAAACGTAATCGGCACCACCATAGAGTATAATATATACACACAAACCGCATTACTTCTTTCTACACACACTCGTAATGTCTCTCCGAGTCAAACTGGAGGTCAATGCCTTAAACCTATTGAAATAAAGAATTGTAAACTGGTTTACAATTTTGGCTTTGGTGAAATGAATAAATTGCACACATGTCTATTTGAATCTTCTGTAATGAATATCTGGTCTTATTTCGTAATTCATTGCATAAGTAATAAATACAGAATGCATACGTTAGCAATAAAAAATAAAATGCACGCATAATATTTATGTTATACTAAAAGCATTAATAACAGTCGAGAGCCTTGAATAAAATTATCACACGCCCATTATACAAGCTTTTAATGTACAAGTTGCCTTCTTACATATCGCTAGTTGATTATGAATGAATGAGTTTCTTGTCTCAGGTATGTATTTAAAGAAAAAACATAATTCAGTATTAATTATGTAGATAATATAATGGATTATTGTAACCAGCATTATTTGACCTAGTTTGAAACTTGGAGATATTCATAGCATGATGACACAGTTTATTGTAAATTTTTATCAAGAAAATTATATGAACTAATAAAAATGTATTGTTTCATTGCTAGATATATTAGAATATTATGTAAATTCGTATAAACAAAAATAATTAATTACATTAATTAACAATTAATCAACATTATATACTATTATGTACTCTGACCTATACTTTCATTACATAGTATAAAACAAAGTTCCCTACCGCGTCTGTCTGTCTGTTCGCGATAAACTCAAAAACTACTGAACGGATCTTAATGCCGTTTTTACCAGTGGATAAAGTGATTCACGAGGCTCGTTTTTGTCTATAATTTGTCTAGGTTTAAGGTAAAGGTTTTATAATCAGGGCGGAACAACGAAGACGAAAGCTGTTCTAAAATAATTATAGCTAAACACCATTAATATACAATATGTCAATGCAAATATATATTTCTCAGCCTTGGAGAACACTGTACAGAAAACATATTTCTGTTACATAATCAAATATCAGTTTTATGAAGACAATTGATTGCATAATAAATTGTCCATTTCGTAGGCATTACTTACACCGAATATGTCCCTTCTGACACTGTAATGTTACACCATCGGCGTACTATATCGGCGCCACATTACATTTACTTATTTATATATGTATACACTTATAAGGAACAAAGGAAGTTTGGCAAGGCATTGTTCGCTCTCTCGGTTTTCTTGTCTGACTAGACGAATGTACAATTAAGACATATGGAAGATTTTACACCCACATGTCGTAAAAATACTAAATAAACGTCTATAAGGCGTTCTCGTTTTTTATCGCATGATTTTAAACGTAGGTATTGAGTGATTTAATTATTTAGAAGTGATTCGATTAATTTTGTCCATTCTTAGAGTGTCATGAAGTAACTACTTGTAAATTGTAACACATTATACTAGTATTGTAACATATTATATTATATTATACAGGCTGATTATTTCGTACTTTATGCTACTACGTTAAAAAAAAATCAACGTCTTAGAACAGACACATGACAAATAAGCGAATTGGTATTCATACAACTAAAATTAATTCAAGAACATTCCAAATAGTTATAAGCAGCTAAAACGTAAGTACTGTCTATACAAATGTCGCGAAAGTTATACTCAGATGTAAAATGAACCTATAAATAGATTTAAATATTATACTGATATTTCTAATCTATGCAAATGAAATATAGTTTATAGAGTAAGGCGTGAGATGAATAAAGTTTAAATTATTAATCATAATAAAGTTGGTATATTGAAATAATAATAGACTAACTTTTGCTTGTGGCTTCGCTCGCATCAATATAGATTTGATTTTTCCCTCAGGAGCAATACATTTTTCTGGATGAAAAGGACCCTACGTCTTATACTGTATCTCTGATCACGTGTATTCAAAATTTCGTGATAATCGGTTGAGTAGTTACGGCGTGAAATCGTAACAAAGAAAAAAACTTACTTTCGGATTTATAATAACTTTATTTGGACAAGATACACTATGGCACAGAAGGTCTCTTTACGACATACAGTAGTATACACATCTATACTACTATAGTATAGTATAGATGCTATGTATCCAGCCGTCCCTATCTACCCGTCACGTGACTTAGGAAGTAAGAATAAAAATTTGACGATACCTCGCTAAGCCTAGAAAGCATTAAATTACTTTTTAGTACACTTTTCAAAATTTGTAGCGGTAGATGGTAGCTAACAAGATGAGCCTTGATAATAACAGGATAGAATATATACCACAATTATAAACAGTTATAAACAGTACAGTTATAAACTCCTTGAAAACAACTTAGAAATTTTATAGTTATAAGCTCCTTGAAAACAACTTAGAAATGTTATAGTTACAAACTCCTTGAAAACAACTTAGAAATTATATAGTTATAAACTCCTTGAAAACAACTTAGAAATTTTATAGTTATAAGCTCCTTGAAAACAACTTAGAAATGTTATAGTTATAAACTCCTTGAAAACAACTTAGAAATGATATAGTTATAAACTCCTTGAAAACGGAAACGTTGTAACATTATAGAATTAACGAAGCAAAATGTTACACCGTATTTACGTAGTAACACGCAATCAATTTATTTATGTTCCTACAATATTTTCCTGTATTATTAAGCATTCGAGATGGCACACATTGTGATCGTGTAGGTTTATAATTATCTTTCAACTTAACCTTCACCGATTTTATGTATTTATTTACAATATTCAATGTGAGGTATGTGCTCACGTTTGATTTATACGGATATGCTATTAATACAAATATATACACGTATATGTAGCAGATGTAAAGGCCTGCTTTGTATTTATCTACATATATTATACATAGTATACTTGAGTCATCATTCTCTACGACATTATTCAAGACTATGGATTAAGTACTGTAAGCTAATGAATTATTTATTTAAAAATTATTAATGAATAGAATACATATATGCCGTAATTACTTAATTATTAAGAAAATAAGTATTTACTCAGTTTCAACAATTTCAAATTTGATCATTGTTTTTATAAGATTCCCTTCCGCTTCATGAACAATTGAAAAAGTTACAACGGGTCAATAGAATATAAAAAATAAATCGAATGGTCATATTCCTATGCCTAAAAATTCAATGTTATGACGTGATCGAGACTAAAAGGTAATGTATATATATATATATATAAATAAATAATTACTATATTGCTATAATTTTCAATATCGAAATAAAAGTAAAAGATAAGTATAATTTAAAGTCCAAAATGTGAATAGTAAATTTCCATTCCCAATGTCCCTAAATTCCACGAAGTAACAAATATGAAGTACCATAACCTATCTCTGCAATAGAAATTAAACTGCGTAGTTTCGATCAACGCTCTAATGTAGAACAAGACAAATGAACGAAAGGACGTAAGTAAAAATCTCAAGAACAAAGACTTACAAGCTAGAACTAGAACGTCACTCACTCACTATTCCTTTTTTTTACAATAAAACTAAAATAAATAAATCTAACTATCTATATAAAAAATATCAATTACTGAATGTATGTTAGTACATCTTCAGAACGGCTGCACGTATTAGTTTAATACTTTTTTCGTTTTGTTTCTAATTGTCAGGACAAGACTTATACGCAAGAAAATGTTTCAAGTTTGAATTAAGAAATCTGCATACAAAAACATAGTGAGTGACACAGAAGACAGTACGGGGGTTTTCAAAGATATTGACAGAATTGAGATTGGCGGTCAGTTATTTCAGTTGCAATTTTATTTTATTACATGGCCCTACTGTAAAGGTAAGGTTCAATCTCATTTTATTAAATTAAAGTTGGTATATCAATTTTTATAAGAGCTAGTAAAACGAAGTATGTTTTTGTGAAGAAGGTTTTTATACTATAAATTTCACCTAGGTAGTGCTAAGCTGCATTGTATTTTTATATTTCTTTTAAGTTATACTTCTTTTGGCGCGTTAGGGGAAAATGATGAGAGTAAATTTTAACGATGCGCGCGCACACCGTCACGAAAAACCGACACCCTGAAGTTACCTTTAGTCAACATTTTGTTTCTTTGTATCTGTTGTTTGTATTTATTTGTATTAAAACTTTCAATGTATTAAATACTTTTTTTTCTATTGTTAGTGTCGCTTTTTCAACAAACGTAGAATAAGGCGAAAGATAAAAATATTGAAAAGATTTTTAACTTGTTATGCCAAAGAAGTATAACTTCTAACGCGTGTACATAAGTACACACACATTTTTTATTATAATAATTTATCGCATATTTTAAAGTCTTATCTTCGTACAAATCCAGGGCCATTCCATTCTCATTTAATTGTAAAGCATAGTCAATGATAAGTCCATACGTATATTCATTATATTGAATAAAAAAAATGCAATCCTAATTGAATCTATATCAAACATATACACAGACAACGCCCTCGTATATTATGTAGGAAGACTGCATCTATTGATCACGATGAGCCACTTTGTTAACTGACCTCGAACATTTTACGACAGGAAACCTATAAAACGATGTTACCTGGACAATCACAAAGCGCTTTACTAATTACGCTAGTCTATGCTACGTATATAGGTATCTATGGTCGAGTACCATTGTAGACTATATATGTGTAACTAAAGTTAATCTCTTACTCAAGGTTATCTATGCACCTGTGTGGTTTTATATTTTATATTCGCACATCATCCGATTCTGAGTACTATGTTCTATGTACGTACAATAGAATATGTATTATATGCTGATATATTTTACTCGCAACTGCGTACTTGTTAATTACAATATATAATTTAATAAAAATACATCCTCTATGTGTGATGTGTTCTAAGATGGTAGTCACGCTAAGCCTAGAGGGTTCTGGGTCTCAAGCGCAACTGTCGGAAGACACTAATAGGTGCTTGGCGATAGATTTACAACTCGACTAGAAAAAGCCCTACCACCAAGCTATGGGTTCATCCACTTGCAAAGATTCGAGTTCGCGTCCATCCACTACAACTAATATAGCTCTTGTTAATTGACTATGTCCGGTACCGCTACAACACACCAGAGAGGCGAGACTACAGAGCCACCGGAAAATTAACACTAACGCCACTATGTTAGACACATCAATTATTTACATAAATAAAAACAATTTTATAGAATTGATGTATTACTTAAATAACAACAATTTATCGTTATTATTATTTTTGTGTCACTAAATTATTTTGGGGTTATTCGAGTAAATAGTAATTGCTTTGATTTCCACAGTTTATCACATAAAACGGCAAGACGTTGATATACACGCACTTCTATATCGAAGTTGTTGCAAGGTGAAGCTCTGCTCGGATAAATAGTCACAGTTCCTACAGTGGTATTGGTTTCCCCGACCGGCTGACTATACGTATTATATAAATAATTGTAAGAATGAAGTACCTATATAATTGTATATTTTGTAAAAATAAAAGAATATATAGAAATAGTTCAATATCTGTTTGAAGCAATGCCGGCTCATTGGTAACGTATACGGATATCGAATCGTTTGAAATCATTTCGAATACCTACTAAAAGCCTAAGCCTTTGGTAGAAGAATATACCGTGTTGAATCGAGATCAAGCAGGGCCTTTTCTAACACCCGCTTTGCTAGCTATAACCTTTAAGTTTAAAATTTGTTGACAAGAGGGCGTACGATTACTCCGACAGATGCACTACAGTACCAGTTCTTTCTAGATTTAGTGTTTTATCATGAGTCATAACTTCATTGAATATTTGGAAAGGTTATGATCAAACGCTATAACCTATAAACGATTAAAAACATCAAGGATTATATGGTGATTGTTAACATGTGTAAAATATTGTATGTCTCTATATTTGTTTAATTTATTTTTTATTAACTGCCCACGGAAACACGGCTCTAATAAAGAAAATGATAATACTAAATCTTAATTTTAAAATAAGACCATACAATTACGTAAAATGGCAAATAAGCAACTGAACATCAATCTATTAATTCTGTTAATATTTTTGAAGATCTTGCTATATTCTGTTTCTGTCGCTTCTTCACTTTGTTTCTATAGTAATCAAAATATACTTTATTCAATTTAGGCCCAGAGAAAACGTTTATGAATGTCAAAGCTACCACCGATTCGGAAAATAGCCCAGTCATCGAGAAGAAACTCCAAGAAACTCGATTTATCTTTTAATGTTATATATTTTTACAAAACATAAATAGTAATTTCCAGACGTCACCAATTTTCACATATTGATCAACCCTATAATAGTCTTTAGACATTAAAACCCGCTTGACATGGTGCTTGAACTAACTATCAGGCAAATCGGTAGTGTGTTTTGAGGCTTAGTTATAAAACCTAAAACTATTACCTAAATTCTTTAGACATTAAAACCCGCTTGACATGGTGCTTGAACTAACTATCAAGCAAATCGGTAGTGTGTTTTGAGACTTAGTTATAAAACCTAAAACTATTACCTAAATTATTTAGACATTAAAACCCGCTTGACATGGTGCTTGAACTAACTATCAGGCAAATCGGTAGTGTGTTTTGAGACTTAGTTATAAAAAGTAAAACTATTACCTAAATTCTTTAGACATTAAAACCCGATTGACATGGTGCTTGAACTAAGTATCAGGCAAATAAGTAGTGTATTTTAAGACTTAGTTATAAAACCTAAAACTATTACCTAAATACTGTTATTGGTCTTATTGTGCCTGAAACATGTGATTGCTTTTTTAACACAACTATTATTACACTTTTTCGTACGATTATTCAAACATTTTTGTCTGTACAATCGTGGTACTACAAATTACAAAAACGAAAAAAAAATAGGTGCAGCCGTTCTTACGCTTACATATTTAGTAATTAATATATCTTTAATTAATTATTAAAAGTCGTGGTGATCTAGTGGTATGACCAATGGAATATCATTCCGATGTCCACAGGTTCGAACCCGGCATGTACCAACGAATTATTTCGGAATTCGCGTACATTTACTAATTTCAATTGGTAACACTATCGGCTGACGTTAAAGGAAAGTATTATGAGGAAACCTAAACCTTAGAAATTTTTGTGTAGTACTACTTTATGTGGGAAAACATGTGTGTTTCTGTGGAACTGTGGATTTCTCAGAGTTTGAAATAACGCCGTGGGCTGGCGCGGTGATTATACCCGCATCTACCTTCCTATGAGGAAGGAAGGAAGGAGGAAGAGGCCTATGGCTCTGCAGCGGGTCTCTTACAGGCTGATGATGATAAAAAAAATGAAACACGATTACCTGCGTAAATAAACATACATACGAACATTTAGTAATAGCGATAGGTACCTCTATAAATTTCAATAGCTTCGACTCCAACTTAGGTAGCAGATAAGACAGCGACTTTCCCCACATTGTGTACACATAATTCAATACATATTAACCAAACATAGGAGGATATATGTTGTTTGTAGTCAAATAATTTTTTCCTGGTCAAAAATCCCCTGGTTTAAATAAAGCATTGAGGAAATCTGTCATAGAACCATTAACATGATTTTAGTATTTGTATTTTTTTTAGTATTTACACTATACAAAAGAAATATTTGAGACGTTATATTTTAAAATAAGCTACATCCAATTTTAGCTGTTCCTAATATTTTACGTTATTTTTCCAGATCTATAATTATGAAATATGAAGACCATAAAAAGACCTTATGAACAGCAAAATTTCAACTTCGTTCTCGATGTATAAAAACCGGAAATCTTAAAAATATTAAACATGTTATATGAACGATTAAAATTGGATTTAGCTCAGTTTAAAATTTAACGACTCGTTTGTCGTCGAATGGTAACCAATTTTATATTATATGTAGAGTTTTTTTTTTCGAACTGACTACACTATTGACCAATCAAGGTCTTAACATCTTCACCGGACTACTAAGGCAAACGCTTAAGGCACTCAGCCGATTTTTTTTTTAACAACTAGCTCAAGGTCGCACGACACACCTCGGCATGGGCTGTTGCCTGATACATGCAATTCGCGGCCTATCTGAGCTAACCTAAGCTAAGCTAACTATTCATACATATATGAGTTGTTGAGACATATATGTGTACCAAGCATACATACTTCAACAGGTTATATATGTTTCGTATCGGATAATATTCTAAACTATTTCAGTTTGATAAGGGAACTAAAACCCTTCCACTTGCATGTGTAAGCGTGTATGCATGCACGTGTGTGGAGGCGATATGTGTAATGTTGTCGCAGTGATGTAAGATTTTGTAGCTATAGAAAATACTTTAGCTTATGTTGAGGTTTACAATCACCTTGGTTCACGTTTATTTTATTCCTTTCTTATTAATTGTAAATTATTTTTAATTGCATCTCCCTGCCTGTAGTAAGTACTTTATGAACTTTACTAAACAACTTTGTATATCTTTGTACTATTTATATATACTTGTGGTCGCCTAGTGGTCGGATTCGACCATAATTCATTTTGACATTCAATAAAACTAAAGAGAATAATAATTATTTCAGTGGTTTCATAAATTTACTAAATATAAATTATTTATCAATTAATTATTAATGTATCTATTATGATTACTATTGCATATTATATTATTGTAAAATTAACTTACAGTTTGACCCGTTAATTTCAAAGGGCATGTATTAGGTATGGGACGTTTTAGTCATGTTAAAAATATTGAATATAGGATGAAAGAGGTAATTGGATGACATATGACATAGATGACAGATGGCGAAACGTCTATTTCATTTATATGTGTGTATATGTTGTGTGTAATTCAAGCCGTAGTGTATGTAATGTTTATTTTTAAATTTCTAACACATAGAATATATTTAAAAAATAGCTTTGTGTACTTCTACTCCATATAAACTTTTACTATGCCAAATTTCACGTTCATGTGTTCACGAAATCCGCTTAAAAAAGGGTAGAAAGTTTCCACTTCACGTATTAATATATACTAGTGGGCGCCTAGTGGTCGACATTCGACCATAATTTATTAATTTTTTAAAGGGATAAATATTATAATAATAGTTGTATGTTATAATATCATTGTTGAATGTAGAATGAAAAAGGGTAATTGGAATGTAAGAGTAAAATAATACATACAGTCAAGCATAGCAACCTCCTTCACAACCTTTTTTGAAGTCCTTTATTGACAGATGTCAAAATGTCTTTTTTATTTACATGCGTGTATATGTTGTGTAAAATTGAAGCAGTAGTGTGAGTAATGCAAATTTTAATTAATTTAATATACTTCTAATGCATTTTATATAAAATAAATAGCTTTCTGCACTTCTCCTCCATATAAACTTTAACTATGCCAAATTTCACGTTCATCCGTTCGCCCAATTCCGTTAAAAAGGGATACAAAGTTTAGGCTTTACGTATTAATATTATGATAGACATATATATATATAAATAAAAATCATATCACTTCAGAACGACTGCACCCTATTTGGCCAATTCTTTTGTTGTGTGTAATTATTAGGACTAGGTTTGTTTGAAAAAAATGTTCGAGTAATCGTACGGAAAAATAAAAAAATCGAGTTAACAAATATCCATAAAAAAAGTGAGTAAGACAATACAGTAGGGACATCTTCAAAAATATTGACAAAACTAACACGTTCAGTAGTCATTTTATTTCGTAACACCGTCATACTGGGAAGACTGTTTTCATTCACATCGTTAGCACGCCCTTGTATCGAGGTAGATACGAGTAGTAAAATATAAAATCAATAATATTAGTAGGTAATAGAACCAAGCTGAAGCTATTACTGGTTTCAGCTTGTATTGGTCGGCTCTCTTGGGGTAATACCACCCGACCCACAGAAAACAGACGTGAAGTAACAGTGCTTGCATTGTTGCGTTTCGTTCGGTCAGTGAGAGCGCCGGAGGCCCAAATCCGCTCCCTCCTCCAAACACTGTTTGGCAACGCACTTACGACTCCCCTGGTGTTGCAAGTGTCTATGGACGGTGGTGATCACTTAACATCAGGTTCGACCTGTTCGTTTGCCTGCTATGATATAAAAAAACAGTATCAAAAGGTATAATTTTTCTAGCTTTATTTAAGATTACATACAGTTAATTTGCAATACGAAATAATATTGAATTACAGATTAAACTATAAGTAAACAAGCACAAAGCAAGGTAACTAAATATCTCTTCATAAAATCATCGAACGGATGCATATTATCCTAACGGGACGGACATTTACGGGCATATAATGTAGGATGTTGTCTTGAATATTATTTACCAAGTTTATTTTACAAAACATCTTAAGATTCTCGGATATTGTATACCATATTGAGCAGTAAGAAAGTGTATTATTATTTATGGATATTATATATTAACATTTAAATATATACTACTTTTACAATATTAGAATTTAAATGATAATTTAATAATTTGATATTTTGACATGTATTGGACGTTAATTATATTCATATTTCATGGCCGCGCTTTTTCTTAATTCAATAACGTTACTCAATCAGAAATTTAATTACCCTCATGCAATACTTAGTAATTTATAAAATAAAGAACAGTATGGACAACAAAAAGTTTTGATAATATAAATTCACAAGAATTCAATAAAAAAAAAGGAAATACAATACATTGAAAAACACTTATCTTGAAATGAATATGTAAGTACGGATTTTAACAATATTAAAAAAATCATACATTTAAGATCATTTTAACACATGGAATAAGACACCAATCTTTTTTCTATTAAATTACTACCTTTTGTCCGCAGCTTCACTCACCGATACGAAATATATATAAGAGTTATTGAGTTATGTATGCTTGGTACACATATATGTTTCAACAACTCATATATGTAGGAATATATGAAGCTTAGCTTAGGTTAGGTCGCGAATTGCATGTATCAGGCAACAGACAAAGCCGAGGTGTGCCGCGCACCCTTGAGCTAGTTCTCAAAATAAAATCGGCTGAGTGCCTTAAGCGCTCGCCTTAGTAATCCGGTGAAGCTGTTAAGACCTTGCTTGGTCAATAGCGTAGTCAGTTCGAAAAAAAAAAGCTTCACTGACGTTAATAAAGATTAGAGCTATCCCTGGGAAATAGACATTTTTTCAGAATAATAGGTGCTTATAGGCTTTTCTGTACCCTTCATAACGTGTATGCAAAATGTCATCATGATTCGTTACGCGTGAGAGCGCAACAAGCAAACTTACATTCGCATATTTATTTTACTGACACGCTCTTAGCCACAATATCACCTGATAGTAAGTGACAATAAGGCCGACGCTGAATCTCGGTTAGTTGCTAGATACCTGTTCACTCTTGAACACTCCCAAGTTATACGATGACGGGAAGACAGACGGCGGGACTGAATTCCACTCCTTAACCGTAATTATAATAAATGTGGAAGCAAATCGCTCTGTACAATCGTATTATTAGTTAGGACTTCGATTAAAAGTACAACATACAGTATGGTTTCCCACATTCAAAATTAAATATATAATTATAAATTTTAATGTTTCCAATTCTTAATATCTCCTATAAATAATATTAGAAGGACTCTGATTATTTATGACTCACTAAGATAAATCAATATAAATTACCGCAGACTGTTTTATAGCTAATAATCTTGGCAAAAAAGTTTGAGGTCACCATTTAAAAATAAATCCTATTAGTACATTTAATATGTTAATATTTCGATATAATAGTTGGCAGATTACATAATAGACTAAATTTGAAATTCAATCATATATATAGGTTAGTATATAACTACCCGTGACATCATCCACATTATATTACAATATAACACTAGCCTAGTATGACCGGTGGAATATCATTTCGATGTCCACAGGTTCGAACCCCGGCATGTATCAATTAATTTTTCAGAATTCGCGTTTTTTATGGCATATGTGGCAAACGAACAGTTGGGTCACCTGATGTTAAGTGATCACCACCGTCTATGGACAATATAAACACCAGAGGAGTCGCAAGTGCGTCGGCACCCTTTGGGGGGAAGGGTTAGGAGAGGGGAGGAGGACCTCCGGCGCTCTCACTGACTGAACCAAACGCAACAATGCAAGCACTGTTACTTCACATCGGTTTTCTATGAGAGGGTGGTACTACCCCGGACGAGCCGACCCATTCATGCTGAAACCAGTAATAGATTCAGCGTGGCTCTACCACCGTGAAAACCTTATTAATTCAAAATATTAAGACTATCGGCTGATGGTAAAGGAAAACACCGTGAGGAAACCTGAACCTGAGAAATGTTCTTGTAGTACTACTATATATGGGAAAACATATAACTGTGGATTTCTCAGAGTTTGAAATCGCCAATACGTCGTGGGCTGCCCATGCCCATACCTTCCTTTGGGAAGATGGCCCTGCAGTGGGTCTCTTATAAGCTGATGATGATGAACAATAAAAAAGCCTAGCGTCATCTAGTGGCGAGTTACAGTAAAAACAAACATAACTGCTGTGTGCTTATATTCAGGCATACCAACATATATTTCCATGAATAAGATTGAAAAAGAAATTTATGAAATGTGAAACAAACGACCTTTTTCCAAAATATTTTAGCGTATTTTTTTACATTAAAATACAACGAAGATGAACAAAGAAAAAATTATGTACCTAACTCTGCTGAACGATGTCTTTTGTGCACATTGTTATAAAATCTCCCAAAAACTTTCGAAAACTTATATGATATTCGAGAATTCCGTGGGTGTGGAACCGGTTATGACGTGTTGCCGTCGCAAAAATTCGTAAACAAAATACAAAAAAAAAATAACAAAGAAAATTGAGTCGCAATAAAGAAGAACATGAGAGGATCGAGACGGTGTCGTGATATTTTCGGATTCTTGTAACGTAAATATTGCTTTAAGCTGATGATTTATGAATTCTTTAACTTGTAATGTTTATCGTTCCGATGTTGTAGGATTCGATTCAGTGTATACGTAAATTAAATAAAATTGACCCACTTTTTCATCTACAGCTCAATGTGGCTTATTTTTATTAAGTATAACGTTCTATAATATTATGATCAAAGCAGAGGATAAATTATGCTCAAATTTTCTTCAACAAAAAGATCAATGGAATTATTTATAGTAATAAATATGGTAATAGTCTAGATCTTATGGATTTAGATTTTTTTGCGTTTTACACCGACGCTACCTTTTTATATATTTTGTTAATGTGTGTATAGCGTAGTTTTCTTTCGTTGAGAATTGTTACAACAAAAAAATACACTAAAGTCATAGTTATCATAAGTTTGCAAATCTAGCTTATATCTAGAATTAAATATTTAGACAAAATTCGATTAAATATGTATAATTGTTATTCGCAAGTATACGTTCAGTTAAATATGTCGGCAAGATGTGCTTATATTTGCATTTTAAGAAAATAATGTCAATAAAAAAAATTGAAATTGTTTTCGTTTAAAACACGTTTCATAAAGACAAAGAGCGAAATAATTATCTGTGAAAATTCCAGTCGAAAATACTAATGAATAATTTATATGAAACTCCTTATTATAAAAAGGAAAATTACAAACATACGTATAGAAGAATTCGTTATAAAGTTGGCCTGTTCAATGTTAGGTATTCACGTAGAGGCACTAAAACGGTGACCTATATCGTGTTTGGCCTAATCTATGCAGCCTACACCCGAACGTGTGTAACGCGTCAATGTCACAAAACCGCACACACACTGATAAATTGAATTGAGGATGTCTTATTACAGAGTATACATGTCTCGGATCCTAATTCTCCGCTGCCCATATTACCAGGAAAGCGTTCATTTTTCTCAGTTTGACACGAGTGGTGAGCTAAATTACAATGAATTACATGAATATTACCTCTTTTCAATGTTAGTTTACTCTAGAGCAAAGCCTTTGACTTAAAAAAATGATTTTAGATGATATTTTGTGTTGACTACCAAAAGACATTAATCAACATACAAACGATACTATAGGTATTCAAACTGAATATGATACGCAAGCGACATTCCATCAATAATTAATATTAAAAAACAAAATAAAGATATGCGATAACGTGGTATAGTAGAGTCAACAGACGTTAGATTTTTCGAGTTGCAAGCAGTTTCTTAAATACAAGAAACCAGTTAAGTAAAGTCTAACAACAGCACAAACGATAGTTTTATTAGTGCCTAAATTTTACATACAAATCGTTAGACCTGTAGGTCTTACTAAAGATTTATTATCAATGGAAGGTTTTTAATGGTGGTAGAGCTACGCTGAAACTATTACTGGTTTCAGCATGAATGGGTCGGCTCGTCCGGGGTAGTACCACCCTCTCACAGAAACACCGACGTGAAGAACAGTGCTTGCATTGTTGCGTTTCGTTCGGTCAGTGAGAGCGCCGGAGGCCCACCTCCCCTCTTCTCCTCTCCCTCTCCCACACCTAATCCCTTCCCCCAAAAGGGTGTCAACGCACTTGCGACTCCTCTGGTGTTGTTAGTGTCCCTGGACGGTGGTGATCACTTAACAGCAGGTGACCTACCGGTTCGTTTGCCACTGATGACATAAAAAAAAAAAATCTCTCACATAATCTTAACGTGACTTTACAACATTACATCACAACTACTAGCATGTAAACCTATTAATACTATTCATAATACCATAGACTGTTAAGTAACGTATAATTTTAGAATGAATAATCTCAACTCTCCGTTTCTAAAAATGCGAGCGCCTGTCAAACAGTAGCTCATTGTTTCCGACCGACTCGGTTTGTTTAGGCTATAATATAAGTGATATCTAGGTCACCAGCATACAAGTAGGTTTTATGTTAACTAACAAACAAGAATATCTACAGTGTAGTGACCTCGAGTTAAACATAGTAAGTCTGATTAGGTCTGAGCTTTACGATCAAGGCGATGGACATGGAAATATATATATGTAGAAGTACATATCTACTGGTTTGCAAAGTGTTGACGTTTCCAGATTACTATATAACAGATTCAAACATAGAAATAAGGAGTTGCAGTAACAAATTTAGCGCGATCGATTTACTCGGGAAAATATTTGTTCGCGTAATAATTGATTAGATCCGACGAAAGCTCTCATACTCGTCCAGTTACGAAAACGATTTAAGAGCTAGACACTTAAAGAACTCAAAATTCAAATCGGTATTCTTTTTATTCTGTTCAATAAACGTCGAAAGTACGATAAAAATTTGGAACGGTGATGGATCATGCATTGCAATGAACTTCATCTTTCGGCAAAGGAGAACATCATAATGAACTATTATAGCATTATGGTAGAGCTTCATCTACTGCCTGTAGTTAACCTAAGTTGAAAATCTAAGGACCAATTCTGGCTCCTACAGTAAGAGCTACTCCCTTTTTAGATTTAGCCTTTTATCTTCTTAGACCATCTCGCCATTTAATATGTGGTCATATAAGAAAATCTATAAAGTATAAAAGAAAACCAACTTTCTTGACAACAAACGAACAAACATCGGTTAAGGTTTTTTATATAGGTAACGTATAGTATACGTAAGTAAGGTAAAAGTATATAAAATTATAATTTCAAATATGTTAACTAGTCACTATGCAAATATAAAATAATTTGTGAAAAACGAAGATTTTATTATACGTTACTATAAAAATCGATTAGTAGTTATTAGTAATCGATTAACGAATTCTTAACTTTAGACGACTGAAGGTTTTAAAACCATGCCACAGTTTATAATCGTATTGCGTTTGTTAGTTATTTGTAAACTACCTATACATTTCAAATCATATTTTACCGGCCCACTCGTATCATTTAAAATTTAATTGTGCTTAAACGTGAAAAATGAGGAAAAACAACCAAAATATTCAATTAATATAATGAAGCGTTTAACAAAAGATAATTACAGTCCAGGAACACTATAAATATTGACTGTATTTTGCATTTACATCTCAGAGTCACGAATAAAACATGCATTCGTATAAGGTTGTAACGCCTATCAACATTCAATCGAGGCCAGTTAAAGAGTAAAACAGACGTTTACGGAACAATTCTTATTTAACGTAGATGATCACCGAACACATATAATGTTTATATTTCTAACCCACTAGCCGCCCCGTGCCCACTTCGTTGACGGTAAACATTAATAAAAAACTCCTTTTTGTAACTTAATTATAAAAATTAGCCATATGCTGTCGGTGACTTTTTTGTAGGCATTATCAAGTTCTACAACTTTTCTCTGGAACTCAATCATATATCTCTCATAGTTAAGGCAGCGTTCATAAGAAATGTTTTCGTTCGACCGTTTTTTCTCCGACTTGCTTTGATAATCCGACTACCACTAAAAAAAACTTTTCATTTTTCGGGTTAATATATAGTTAATATATACACTCACAAATAACGTGGCTTTCTATTGGTAAAATAATTTTCAAAATCGGTTTTGTAGTTCCAGATATTACCCCCTACAACGTCACAAACCCACAAACTCACAAACTTTACCTCTTTACAATATTAGTATAGATATTCATTCAACACACGAAACACATACTAGATTTTATCAGTACAATGTTAAGATACTATAATTTATTACTGCAATAGAGAACTTTGGTTATAAAACGTGAAGCAACGTTGTTTATTTAATTTATCAGTATAAAGCGGTCGTGTTGTATAGAATAAACCATAATTTTATTTAATGTTTACGGAACATATAAATAATATATAAAATCGATTACATATAAACTAAACAAATATGATATACCTATACAGAATATGAATAATCGTTTGCGGAAACTTCTAGAACGTAGAACTGTCTAAAATCGTATCGGTGATCGCAGCGTCCACAAATATACGAACACATTTGACTGTTTAACTGTTTCTATTGTTATGAATATAACTATTTATATCGGGTTTATATATACCAACTAATAGTGACTAATACAATGATCTGAATGTATAGAATACATTTACCTATTTACTTTTCTCTCGTACTTAAGTCGCGTCGTCATGGAAATGACAATAACTTTTGATAGAGTGAACCGATTTTAATGAAACCAAAACTAAATATTACACAAGGATATGTCTTATGAGTTTCTTAAGGTAAGGTTTTGTTGTGAACGCAGTATTTTAGCAATGATGCGCGTTTATACCACAGATAACCAAACGTTTCTAAAAATGATTTAAATGTATTTTATTATTTCAAGACACCTGTAACATTTTTTTTTCACAAAAATCTAGAAAGTACCGACTCGTCAGTTTTATATTGTTATTATACGTATGGATATACAAATTGTGATTGCATATTGTACATCATATATACTAGAACGGTCCTCGGTTATACGTTGTATCTACATATACATATGTAGGAAAAACTCTTTAATTTGAATAACTTTTTTGTCAATCAATCACTTTATTTTTCTTACAGCGTGTTACATTTACAACCTGACCATTCTTATCCCTCTTCACTACTATAGATTATGCAATCAACAATGGTTTGTTTTTACGATTATGATCTTATTTCAACATTGGCCACCCTACATACATGTATGTACATATTTTGGGCTACTTATTTTTTGGATTTGATTGACTCTTTGCAAATTTTTTAGATGTCCACACGACGCGGGCAGGATATAGCTAGTTGCAATATATAATATAGCCTATTATAGCAGTCAGTAATAAGGTAGTTTCTTTGTACTGAAATAATTTTCACAATAAGATCAGTTTTTCCAGATCGTTACTTTCTACAAACAAACTCATCACCCTATTTATAATAGAACTACGGATAATAATAAAAATAGTATAAGGACACAATTATTAATTAAAATTATGGCAAGTAAACAGCTATTATAACATATATAGACAATTAAAACCGAAATTAATCATATAGGAAAATACAGTTCATTCGGGGCTCACCATTTGATTCTGATGACGCTATGCTATGATGTTGAGGCTACAAAGGGAATCAGATTGTCAGTTATAAATAGATTGATGAATACCTAGATTTCATATGTACATGCGCAAAAATTAATAAAAATGTTAAAGACGTTGTTACATCGTACCTCTCTTTCTTGTAACACACTTTACAGTTCAAAAAAGAAAATTAAAAACAAAATATATTTTAATTATTATATTTCGAATGGAAAAGAGTATTTTGCAACTGATTTTCAAGAGCTGTTTTATGTTTATACTTTCTGTTCAAATACAACCTCCCTCCCTCGCCTTTCCCGTCACAGTTTTACAATTACTTCCACTGGCATTCTAATACAAATTTGTTCGTATACAAACGTATTGATTGTTTACAATAATAATTTTCCTTCCAAGAGCGACACCACTGGTTGCCATACCAAGGACGTTATTTAACGTTTCAGCCATAATATTTGTTCATTGTAATGGAAATCCATTAACCGAGCACGCCTACGTAGGCGACTACGGCGTCTACGAATGTAGGCCACGTAGCACTGTCAGAGATATAGGTCACTCTGGCGTCTGGTTACGTAACCCAAGACCTTTATACGTATACAGGATATCGACCTTACCAAACAGTATTATTTTAAGTTATACAAGTATCAGGCACAATGAATGCATATCAGTAATTATCTCAGAGAGATATACAATAAGAGTAGACAATTTAAAAAAAACGTACTCTATTATTCTGCGATGGGATTTAATCGTTCATTTATGAAGTAAAAACTTGTAATTTGAAACTCGAAACAAAACTGAAGATTGAAACTAAAAGAGTGAAACATCTATAGAATTTGATGTGTGGGAGAATGAGATAGAATAGATTGTACAATGTTTCTTATTAAATACGTGTGTGCGCTTGAATATTACGAAGACTTGGGAAAAAGCGTCATAACCGGCGTTGTATTCACGTGTATCGTTTGTCTTAATATTTATTTTTTAATTATGTTTCACTTCTACCCCGCATGACTGTTTTTTTTTAATTTGTAACACCATCAAGTTCAACTCTATACGTCATCCCAATCACTGTAATTAAAAAAAGGCAATCACCGAAAGATCTAAAAAGATTATGAACAAGAGGTATATAATCCATTAGCAGTCGTCGCTATTATGCCAAACTGCAAGCCTCTTAACAGATGGATACACTGGCTGATATTGAAACGTGACAAACCAAAACTCATACAGTACACTGTGATTTGATTCTCACCATGTGTTTGACGTTAGCAATCCAATCGTGTACAGAAACTCTCTCACATGTTTAGTAACTTTCTTTCTAATTACAAAATCATTATCTCCAGATTTTTTAATCTCTAGTAAGCTGAGAAGTAACATAAGCGAAAGTTGAATAAGCAATTTCATACTTAAAAAGATATAGTAGACTAAAATGCATCCATGGCCTAATTTACTCAAATCAAACGCCCTGACGACTATATTACTTTAAAAATAATGTAAGAGAAACGTCGCACAGGAAAAACATAATTTACGAGATAAATTAATATCCCCCAATATAATTTGATTAGCATTCATTTCATCTCACGACATTTCATAAACAAAATAACAATCAAGGTCGGTACTAAGTCACCTTGCATAGATATTGATTAATGGGAATCTTAACATATTACTCACGATCTAAACTTTAGTGAGAAAAAATACGTTCATTCTGACTATAACTAATTGCTTTACGAACATTCGGTGTAGGTTGTAGAGATAAACGAGTCAAATTACGAGATTATGTAATATAATATAAAAGTTCGTATCGGATTTATCAGATTCGTTTGACCGTGAAGGTATTTAGTTGATTTGAATGTGTGGTGAATTCAAACGATGTGTTTTAATACCGTTTGTTAATATCTCTATATAAATTAAAATGATAGAGTTCTGTCGTTGTGTGGGAATCACGCAAAAACTACTAAATATTTACGCAAGCTTGACTTAGGGAACAACCTGGTGAATGCGTGACGAGAGTGTTACGAAAAGTGTGATTGGGCGAGGCGAACGGAAGAGAGAAATATAAGTTAGTGAATATAGCCCAAAGTTAGTAAATGCCATAATACATTTAAATATGTATAGAAAATTTATATAATTATACATATAAACATATATATAGGTATACATACAAATAAATAGAGCTAAAGGAGTTTTAGTTCAGTCGTGTAGTCTAAAAGTATACTCGCTTTTTTTTTCAAATTTTAGTTATGAGACACTTTGCCTTTATCTAAAAAAATTATCACGATATTGTCAATTAATATACAATTTACAAAGTTATAGAAGAGTACGAATTTTATAAACACAATGCTTTCAGTGATATGTGAAGTGGGGCAAGCGGTGTAGTGCGCATGCGCAAGATTACGGAAGTAGATGGATAACATTGATTAAAATTTAATTTATTAAACAAAGTACATATATTATTTCTTTTAAGTTTTTTTAAATGTTTTTGCCTTTACACATGCAATGTATTGTGAAGAAAATAAACAACGCAGAGGCAGTACGTGATATCAGTTAATACTTCAATAATTGTAATACAAGTTATATGGATAGTAATTTAACCAAAGATAAACTCCTTAATAAATAAGTAATTATATATATTTAGACAATCTCTATTTCTTTATTTAATTTACGATGACAATGTAAACTTAAATGGTAATATACTAGAGAAACTGATGAACAAAAGACCAAAGACAAAGGATCTAAGCGGGGCATTAGAAAATAACATACCAATATACCATTACTTCAACATAACATTATAGGCATAAAATAATCGCACGATTCGAACCTACATAACAACGTATTCTGAACATGCTAGCAGTGACTCATTTCCATTTCTCTATTCACATTAAATCTATGCAAATAATTCTATAAAAAAACAAATGTCAGGCAATTTTGCCATCAAAATTCATTCTTTAATGAATACTTCAATTTGTATAAAAATTATTAAAAAATGTAAACCATTTTGTAATATTCAAATTTATAACGAAGTTTGTCTTAAAAAAAACTATTCATTAGTTCAATGATAGCGCAGATATCAAGTTAGACTCGTCTCACGTGCGAGTTAGTTTGCCTGTAGCTCCGACAGTGCAGCCGTGTGGGCGTGGCCTCGGTGCGCGAATACAACCTCTCATTGGCCGATACTAAAGGTTGTTGCATTTCACTGCGTAGTCGATAAGAATGCTAATTTTACTCTAATTTTTCACGTTTGAGTATACGTATCACATTATTTTTTCCTTTTCGCAATGTTTGTAATACCTTGTCTTCAATTAAAACGATTAAAGCACCATAGCATTCATTGTAGACGACCTTGATTTTGGCACACATACATTCATTTATACTGTGAAATACCTTAGCAATATTAAGTGTTTACTTATATAACTATATGCATGAAGATATTAATACTTTAAGATTATGACTTTATACTTATACTAAATATGCTCCAGGCTCCGCACGCATAAAATTAATTAAAGTGTTAAGAAACTACTATTTTTATATACACTACGCCTTTTTTTGCCCTAGAGAAGTAGCACAAGAGATGTGGCGGGTTTTTCTATGTATATAAAACATTGTTACTATAATAGATCACTTATATGACTTCGTGGGTTCCAACTAGTATATATGTATATATCAATATACACTAGCGATCCCGGCCGTCCTTGACCCTGCTTCGATAATAAAAAAAATCTAATAGTCAACCGTAGCACCACCTGCCATGTCCCATTATGAATCTAAACCATTCTTGAATCAACCTGACCACACACAAAAATTTTCATCAAAATTTGTCCTACCGTTTAGGAGGAGTTCAGTTACATACCCACGGACAGAAGAATTATATAATATATTAAAAGATATATAGATTTACTACAAAATTGTTACAACTGTAACTATATACCTTAAGTAATACATTTAAAATATATATCACCGAGGTCTTAGAGTAATAAACTATTAACGAAATGGTCTATTTACATACACATTAGAGCAATAATAATAAAATGTTGTCGTTTCCTTTGATCGCGTACACGTTAAAAATATTTTGTAACATATTTCATGGATATACTTCACATTAATCAATCAACGGTCAAATTCTAAGAACTGTGAACTGCGTACGTTCATTGCCACAATCCAAATCAGTGTTTTCGTTTGATAGCCAAAAGTTGTATAAAATTGTAAAACGTATAACAAAAAATTTTGTGAAGAGACCCGAACGCTCGTGGATAAATAAGATAGGGAAGTTTGGTAACAGTTGTTTTTTTATTCATTGTTATCTGTTAAAATTTGATGACAAACATCACAATAATAAAGATATTTACACACTAAACGTCTTAATATTACCTTTCCGTGTAAGTTTTCTTCTGTCACTAAAAATGTTCCTAATACCTATTCATCTTCTATATATAAGAAATTCTACATATAATAAAAACGAAGTGTATATATGTAATATCAAAATAACATTTTTTTAATGATTGGGTATGAAAGTATACAAGCTACTGATAACAAAAATGTATTTTTTTTAATTTTTTCTCGGTCTGTTTCTTTGTTCCGGGTAATCTACGAAACGTGTGGATCGATTTTGTTTTTTGTACAGCTAGTTTAATAATAAATTTAGTTTATAGACATAACTTTAGGTTTTTTTTAAATATCGCGGCTCATTTTCGAGCATGACCAGACAATCTATGGATAAAATGACTTTGAAGTGAATCAGTATAAAAACACAACTTTTAACCAAAACATCTTGTACCACAAACACAAACACTGAATTCTTCATACTATAGTCAGTTATATACGGAGAACGTACTATCTCTCTAAGCCTTTTAGTAGAGTATTCTATTCACCCCACGAAGACTGTCAGCTATGTTTGACTATATATACATACCTCATTTATTGGTACAAAGAATGCCTATCAAAATATCGAATTATGTTTTCGATAGACAATGAGAAACATCATAGACAAACGATAAGAACAAAGGGTTTGAATAGATAATGGAATAAAATCAAAACAAACATTGTGAATATTATCATACACGTTCGAACAACACGTTTCGGTACACTGTCATAGTTGGTAAATATTTTTAAGAGTTATTGACATAGAATGACTAGCTATAACCCGCGCAATTTCGTCTGCGTGAAAGCGGTTACTTACCGGTTTCACTTGTATACCCAAACTCGAAATATCTTATAAAACTTAGAACCCAATTACAGCGATTCCCACCGTTTCCAATTGTGAAAACAAACAATTCAGGGACTCACTCAAACAAATACCTAGTTAGTTTAGTGAATGACTTACGCATATGTGGAAGAAAAATCGATGAGGCAGGCGTGCCATCTGTCATTCAACAACATCAATAATTTCGTTTTGTTTGAAATACGAACGACCGTTGAATCATTTAGATATTGTTCATAGAAAAATATTAAAATCGCGAATAAAATTTGGGAGAGTGGGGTTAGGAAGGCGAAAATTCGTGGTTATAGGTATTATTTGTTGGCAAATAAAAATACAATAAAAAAAACTGTTAAAAAGGCTGAAAAAAAAATCTGCATAAGGACACCCTTTTTTTATTTATTAACGTGGGGAAATCCCTTATGGATACGCCACCCTCCCGGGGGGGAGGATGGGTTATGTCCGACTCGCACGGCCTAAAACCCGACGGTGTACCGACAGACCGTGATTGTTGGGGCGGGCATAGGGACACCCTAAACACCTAGAGGTATAGAATATACTTTACGACCTATTCTTATCTCATACCTATCTGATATCTCCCGCTTCACGGATATCTTCTTTTTATGATATACATTACTTTTATATGATGGAAATATTTGGATTGTAAAATAACATAATAGGTAATCATCGGTTTATTTTGTATAAAGATAAATGATATAAAATTATCTTATTACTTTAAAACATATAATATGTTGTTAATTTTTTTATATATGTAAAATTGTTTAATATTTAGAGTTATATTTAATTTATCGTTGGAGCATGCCGTGGTTGTCTCTAAATATGATATTTATACATTTATAATGTATCACAATAGTCCTACTTTTTATATAATTACTAATGTATTGTCGTGTTGACGATCCTAAAATAAATTAATATATGTTGAAGTTTTCAGTCATTTAACTCAAACAGGACTTTAAACTGTAAATATTTATTATACCAACGCAAAACAACGTCCTTTCTTAAGGTATTCTTAATATCTCTCTTCTTTTTATGTTTCTTTGACATTTTACTTTAACAAGAAAATTATAATTAAATATTATAAATATATATTGACGTAACAAACAATGTAAAGCTACGAAATTAATAAACACAAAAATCCTATAAAAACGGATGTTAGTATATTTCCAGGTTGGCAGATCTCTCCTAAGCTCTAAACTCCAACACTGTTTGACCAACTTTTTTTACTATTGTAAGTAGTGCTAAGCTATATGCCATTGTTATTAAAGTTTATACTGCATTTTACCGCGGAAAAAATCGCAGGCGATTGCTAGTGTGATATAAGAGTCGCAATCAATTTAGAAAAAAAAGTTCAATTCCATTAACAAAATCATTGGAAGAGACCCTGAAAATAATAACCGATACGCAATCGTGCATTCGCTAATAGCAAATTAACGGTTAGATTTTATTGTTGTATATCCGCATCACGCCTGCGAGGCAATTGCTTTTATGCATACGATTTTCATTCATTAACTAAAGAAATCTAGAAAGATCTGTTACTATAAACCGATGCATGTTGAATGTTATCTCTGACAGTTTCACAACAGATTTAAAGGTAAAAAAAAGTATATTTGTTTACTATTTTGGAACTGGGTTTGACATCTATAACAGACAAGAACATATATTTCTCTACAAAAATTCTTTATTTAGAACAGAATAATAAGTTTATATGGACATTGTCAGGACTATAAACAGCATATTAAGTATATAGTTTTAAGGTATACTGCAATAACTTTAAATATACCATTACAATGAGGTACATGTCTAAAAATACTTTTTAATAGCATAACTTTATGATACACTTGTACCGTACAATATAGATTCACAAACTGCGTAACACGGTGCGGTGACACGCCTCCTATGATGTTACGAACGTTCGCAGAAGGACCAGCATTAATCTTTGTAGGTTTGCTCAAAATCGGCGAAGTCAACAGTTCATAATAGAATAACATGACATCAGGCGAAAATAGTTCTGGATGAAAATTTATACACCAAATCAACATTAAAATTACCATTATGGCCTTTCAATTTTTCCACTTTCATTTTTCATTTAATTAAATTTGCTCTGTTTTTTTTTTTGTTATTTATCTTAGAATTCTAACCGCTTTAACAATAGATGTGTCACTATATTTATTAAAGCAAGGATTCTGCGGTGAAATAAGGTTGAAAACCGCTATCGAACAAAAGCTGCTACGCTGAGAGCTAACACCAAACTTAGCCGTCATGCCTATATATGGTCACTAATAATTGTTCCCCGAACGCGATGTACCTATTAATTTTTTTTACAAAATGTTTGTCTAGTATTGACTCAGATTTTACTATATCCAGATAAGATCCAGGACAGCTTGAACCTTACCGGTATTATTCAACAGTCCTTGTTGGAACAGGAAAGTCGGCGCCAATATAAGAACTACAAAAGTGCTCCGCTTACTAAGTGTCTAAAGTAGGTCACTGATACTTGATTGAATGTGTTACTAGGTATTTACAATATTTCATACTGTCACGAAGTGGACACTGACATATTTATTTACTTCTGTAGTGTCCCTAGTTGTAACATTTCAAAATATTATAAATAAGAGTGGTTTGCTAATTTTATTTACCTGATATTTGTCACTGCTACAATTCAGAACTTTTAAGAGCATATTTCTGTGTTAGAAGGGCTCATATAAATAAATATTTGCTTATACTAAATAGCATTCAAATAAGCAAGCCTTCACATTAAATTCGTATACAATAAAATTTGCACTACGACAACATTATTCTCTTTGATTTAATAAAGGATTATAAGTAAAGGTATTACTAATAAAATGAATAATATATCCTTCATAAACTGCGGCATAAAGTACGAAGGCACACACGTGGCTTCTTATGCAAAATCCATTATACTCATTTGTTACAAAACGTATTATAATGTATAACATCAGCCCACAGATCTACTTTTAACAATTTCCAATATTTATTCTATACACACAGCTTAGATTAATCAATATATGGCAAAACATATTTCAATAAATTCTATCCCAAGAAATGTTTGAAAACATTATTGATATTTCATATACTTAGATTCGAAGCATTTAATTACAAGTAATAACAGACCTACGTTCCTACATACCTTCATACATTGCACTGCAAAGAAATCTGAGAGCATTCACAGTAACATAAACAAACGTCGCAAACACAGCTGCATGTGCATAGATTCTGTGCAAACCAATGGAATGCTGACTATCATTTAAGTACATAACAATGACTAGACAGGGCATTCCCCTAAACACTGACATACCAAGCGTACGAAGAATTGCACTATTCTAATATTTTTTATTGATGACTTAGTAAATAATATCGATTGAATTAGTTTTATTTTGATTACGATATGATTTTTAATAATTCATTGTTAAACGCTGATTTTGCTTCCATTATGATTGCAAAAAACCTAGCAATGGCAAATTAAATTGTAGTCAAAGGCGCTTTTAAATCAAGATCATGTTACTGCTGACTTATATAAAATATTTTTATCTAGATAAAATCGTACAGTTAATATAATAAAAAGCATAATATTGATACACAACTTAATCTACTCGTATTTACTTTTACATGTGGTATCAGTTAATTAAAACTATCATTAAAACTCAAAACAGATATGAAAATAAATATATAGATCAGAAAGAAATGAACAATATTATTGTACTCTTGTTCGCTTTAATTTATTTCTTTGACCTAGTGTCTTATTATCTTTTCGAAAGAAAAAACAAAACATTTCAATCTATTAAATATATATATTACAACAGCTGTTTTCGTGTACAAAACACAGGAAAATTATTCTTGTCAATTTGTCATATATTCATCATAGGTAGTAAAATATTTAATGTATTCGATGATGGAGAAAAAAGGTTAGAAGGTTAATAGAAAAACGAAACGTCAATAGATATGGTAATGACAATAGAGGCATGGCGTGATGATAAATATATTCTAGATACATCTCACATCTAAAACTTTATGTGAACTACGTTACAAAACCTGTAATGAATGAATTCGGTCTATAATAATTTCTCTATTAATATCGGTACAAACTAATTTGTTTTAAAACGGCATTTCGCCTTAAAATCTTAAAATTTTGGTAAGTATTTATTAGAAATTAACATCTACTCATATAGAACAAAGATGATGTTAAAAATCAATTAATTCCATTTATACATACAAATAAAACTGAATTGTATGTTGTTAAATCGGGCGAATCTCAGAAAAGACGGAATCAATTTTCATGAGACTTTTACCGGCAAACAGAAGCCCTTGTAGAGTATTATCATTACACTTTTCTTTATGATCTCAGCAGTAGTGATAAAATTTTGTATTAGAATAGACATTTATAGGTGGTAGCACCACGCTGAAGATATTACTGGTGTCATGAATGGGCTAGTTGGCCCGGGGTAGTACCACCCTCCCACAGAAAACTGAAGTGAAGTAATAGTACTTTCATTGTTGCGTTTCGTTCAGACAACTCCCCCAAACACAGGCTGACAACGCACTTGCGACTCTCATGGTGTTGCAATCGTCTATGGACTGTGGTGATCTCTTAGCATCAAGTGTCACCACCTTGTCTGTAAAGCTAGATAGGTCAAGTCGGCAGAATCACTCGTTTTATATATCAAAATTTAGTGCTCATTTAGTGCTGATAACAGATATTTGGTGCTGTGATAGGTGGACTAGAAATGAGAACAGTGCTAACTATTGTCACCACCTTTCCGTTTACCTCCTGATATAAAAAAATAGAGGTAACTTTAGATCAGCAAAAGGGTTTATATAAAGAGGTTATTTAAATATTTACAATATAACAATAAGAAATACACTTAATTCAAATAAAACACGTAGTTTTCATCAAACAATAGAAATATTATCAGGACAAAGCAACAGGCACCAACTAGTTTTAAGTATTACAACAACTTTCTGTATATCCAAGTCGACATCTGGCCGTCGCGTCGTCGGATACTAAAAGTCCAAATGAAGGTGAAGAAAGCACTAAAAGTATTAATAATTTAATAAAATGGCAAACTAATTGTCCAGTTATCGACCTAGTTCTCCTGGCAAAACGCCCAAACTTTGTTGCACAAACAGTAAAATCAAAAAAAAGTGACGGTGATTTGTCTCTGCTGTATGAAATATATCTCTTAAATTATGATTTGTGAAAAATTATAACTGAAATTTATAAAACATTTAAATGTACAGCAATATCTATCTCTACAATACCTAAGGGCGGGTATGTAAAAGAGACAGAAAACAATTATGCATAGTGGCTTGTGAGACCTTGAGAAATCATTCAAATAAAAGAGGTATTGAGAGGCCGAATTTAATATAGGTATATTAAAAATCCAGAAAAAAAAAATTTGTCGGAAATTATAAAACGAACAAAAAATCAATTAAACCCGATTAGAACAAGAATGACAAATACAAACACATCGAAATTACGTATAACCCTGATGTAAATAATCTTTAATGATTATTTTTGTTTTACTTTTCCTCCTGGTATAAACTTTATATTGGAAGAGAAATAAAGATAAGTGTTTTGTTCAAAAGAATAGGTATAACTTCAAACAGATTAAAAATGAGATCCTATTTTTCCCTAGTGCGCAATTTTCTCAGAAACTACACGGATATTTTTTTATGATTATTTTATTGGAATAACCTACACTTATTGGAGGTTATAATATGGAAAAAATATTTAGTGCTGATTTTTATAGTCATTTCATTTTTTTTAAGTTATACTTCTTTTGGTGCGTTAGGGAAAAATCATGAGAGTAAATTTTTAAAACCGACACCCTGAAGTTAGCTATAGTCAACATTTTCTACAAACGTAGAATAAAGCAAAACATAAAATTCTTGAAAAGATTTTTATCTTGTTACGCCAAAGAAGTATAACTTCTAACGCGTGTGCATAAGTAAACGCACACTTTTTTAATAATACCATTTATACTAACAATTTGCCATCATGTTCAAATCCCTAAGAAGTGTATGTTTTTAAATATAATCAAGCCTTTAACAGTATGATTAAACTCATGTTTGGAATTAAAACGTCTTAACTAACTAAGTAGAGTTTATGGGACACGCCATTTTAATTATTCGTAGCGACGTTACGAACTTCTTTCAAATTAAGCCGTCTTAACTTACAAAAAGGAGTTTATTGGACACGACGTGGTGAATGAAGTTTCGTAATGCACGAAATACCACCGAAATATTTCTGGCAAAATCGTTTATCATATTCAGAAACGTACATGCTTAATTCTCACGTAGTTAATTGGAGAACTGCCAGAAAGTAGACCACCCAATTTACTTACTGGTTTAATACAATTGAACTGCCTATGAGTTGTTTCGACAATTTTATTCGTGTGGGAAATCTAACTTTATTTTTGTATATACCGAAGCTTAGAGGAGAAATTTTAAATGATATAAAAATAAATCTTAACAAATTATACTGTTGAATAGCCTTTTTCAATCCTTAAGTTATCAAATTTTATTAAGAATGAAGAAACACATTTTTCCATTCCAATGAACGTATAAGAAATCTTAATATCGTGTAATAATAAGTTATTAACTAAATTAAAAATAATAATAATATAAGTATAATGAACCACCTCATTGCGCAGCGGCTTTAAGCCCAGGTTCGTTCCCCGCTCATGACTGATTTTATTAATAAACGAAATTTTATGTTCCATAACAAGTTGCTACATTTATGTATATGTGTGTGTATAAAAGTTGTTTAGATAGAGTATAATACAAGCTATAGTAAGCTTAAAATTGTATAAACGTATGTGGAATTGTGTCCACATATTTAACTTCTTTTCTTTATATCATAGGAGGCAAACGAACTTGCGGGTCACCTGAAGGTAAGTGATCACCGCCGTCCACAGACACTAGCAACACCAGGGGAGTCGCAAATGTGTTGCCATCCTGTGTTTGCGGGAGTGGGAGGGAAAGGTTCCGGCGGTCTCACTGACCGAACGTAACGCAACAATGCAACTACTGTTACTTCACGTCGGTTTTCTGTGAGAGGGTGGCACTACCCTGGGCGAGCCAACCCATACATGCCGAAACAAGTATTAGCTTCAACGTGGCTCTGCCACCTATAAACCTTCCGATTTTCTGTTCAATCAATTGTTTTCTTCGCACTCCCGTTAATACGGGTGTGGGGAAACCGTGTCAGGGTAAACCCTCTTACGGTGGACTGTGTTCGCCGCCCTATTATAGGGCGTGTCGGTTGGCGGGGGTTTGTTTATAAACCTCCTTCAGGTTATCGGTGCTCTGCGCATTTATTCTCGTTCCGGCGAACGAATAAGTGTGCGTGCGTGTGTTTTCGGTATCTTTCTCCTGCTAGTAGGTTGGTCTTCAGTGTTATTGACGTTGGTGACGTCAGGAGGTCTCGTGTGGAGCGGCGCTATGTCGTGGAGGTGTACATGCGCCGAAGCGTCCGCTCTGCGAAACATATTCGTGGCGAGGCTGCTTATAAACTCGTCTAGGCTCTCTATTCGCAGATCTCGAGCGATCGTCGCGTTCATAACGTAACGCGGTGCCCCGACGATCGTTCTGAGCGTCTGGCTTTGTTGAGTTCGTAATCTGCGTTTTAAAGATTCTGATACGCAACCGAACCAAGCTGGGGCTGCGTACGTGAGTCGTGACCTCACGTACGTCTTATAGAGGCCTAGTTTGGTGCGATAGGGAAGTCTCGAGGTGAGCACCGGGCGCAGCACTCTCCTCGCCAGTTTCGCTTGCGCGATGATGCTGTCTACGTGCTTCCGGAAGGTCAGACCTCTGTCAATCGTAACTCCCAGGTACTTAACCTCATTCCTCCACGGCAGGGTTTGACCTTGGAGTGACAGGGGTGGTGTAGGCTTGATGGTATATCCTTGTTGATAGGCCTGTGTCTTCCCCACGTTGACTGCCAACCGCCATTTGGACAGCCACTCGGGTAGTGCGTCGAGTGTGGGTTGCAGTAGTGAAGCGGCTCTCTTGCGGTTAATAGACGTCGCCCAGTAGGCGGTATCGTCGGCAAACAATGCGAGTTTCGCTTTGCCGACCGTCGGGATGTCATTAGTGTATAATGCGTAGAGTAGCGGTGATAGGCAGCTGCCCTGCGGCACTCCTGCACGCACCACTACTTCTCGGGATATCTCGTTTTCAATTCTCACTTTAACGCGACGGTTGTCCAGGAAGGATTGAATTAAGCGTTGCAGGCGGGCGGGGGTGGTAGTCGCTGTAGCAAGCTTATAGAGCAGGCCTTCGTGCCACACCCTATCGAAGGCCTTTTCCATATCAAGAAGAACCATGGCGGTGTGTTTCTTCCTGTTGTGTTGTTCTATCAGCGTGTGTATAACCCTCGTCAACTGGAGTGTGGTGGAATGTTCTTCCCTAAAACCATATTGCTCCCGCCGCAGATCTATGTGTTGCTTCAGCATACTCAGTACAAGTCTCTCAAAGACTTTTGAGAGTGTACTGAGCAACGTGATGGGTCTGTAGCTCTCTGCTTTCTTGGGGTCTTTATCTTTCTTGGCAATCATAATCACTGTCCCGAGCCTCCACTCGCTGGGGAAGTGACTAGCACGCAGGATGCCGTTATAAAGGCGTGTTAGTGCGGCGACGGTTCTGCACGGCGCATGTCGCAACATTGAACCGGTGATCCTGTCTGCTCCTGGGGCTTTCCTGGGTTTCAGCGTTTTAATAACGCGCTGTACATCTCTTGGCGTCACGAATAAGTGATCGCTGTTGTTTTGTGCGATTTCGTTGTTGTGTATCGACATAAAGTGAGTAATCTCGGCATGATGTTGGGAATTCGTGACTGGGTTGGGTGTGAACTGAGATTCGAGATGTTTCGCGAAATCCGATTTTCTGTTGTTTTTTTTTTGGGTTTTTATATCACCGAAGATAACAGCCCTCTCTCTTGATCTCTCATCTTTCTAGTTCTGGAGAGAGTCGGTGATGAGGTATCATTACTAAGTCATACAGCATCTTAGCTTCACCCGAACAGGGTTCAGCCAAGATGCTGTAACAAATACCAATGTTCTGGCAACTACTTTTCATACTACTCACCAACGACTCTCTTTCGATGCCATTCTTAGCACACTCTATCATCGAGTGATGCATATTCTCAGTTTTTCTACATACATTGCATTCCGAATTTTATAAATGCGAATGTGAGTTTGTTTATTTATATGTTTGTTTGTTATCTTTCATACCTTAACTACGCAATCGATCATCATAAGTTTGCATAATCATTGTCAAGGGTACTATTAAGGACATAAGGAATAATAGTTCATCCAAAAAACTGTATTGTTCCAGAGAAATATGTAACATCTATATTAAAGAAAGCGCAGCAGCGAGCAAAAGGTAATTATTATTGAAATAACACTTTATACACATTCAAATAGTAAACATAAAGATAAATTCAAATTGACTTTGTATATAAGTATGTAATATGAATATATATAAAAACCTAAAAATACATAAGATTATCATTCATTAGGATTAGAGGTAAATGCTATAAGGTTTAGAATATGCTACTGCAAATTAGATAAATATATTTGTAACTACTCGTATGAATTTGATGTAGATGATTTGATTGATAGCCGATCAATTTATACGTTTAATGCTATAAATCATTGTAATGATAGATTGGCTTCAAAACAAAGTATATATCGTCTCGATATGGGAGTCGTTAGGAGAACTTTATTTCTTCAAACATAATTGAGCAAAGTCATAGCAATTTATTAATTATCTGTGACACAATTATATTATAGCCAAAGTTTAATTAATTTTATATTAATGCAAACATATTTTATTAGATTGAACATTTCAGAGTTATATAATGTTCACCTGAATAACCAAAACTATTGAATCCATTTTGTTAAGCAAAAGAGTTATATAATGTTCACCTGAATAACCAAAACTATTGAATCTATTTTGGTAAGCAAACTTGAGCTCCAGTCTCCATCATCACTTACTATAATTTCGATCGAATATCGAATCAACTCAATACAATAAATAAATAAAAAATAATACGTTAGAACTTTATGGTATTGGAATGTTCAACATCTTACAATTAAATAATTTGGAACTTCATTTATAAGTTAATCTATAAGTAAAAAAGTATATATTTTTTTATTATTCAAATTTTAATAACACTAAAATGATTATGTCAAATGACATAAATAATTAACGTACGTTTAACGTACGTTTTGGAAGTAACTTAAAAAAAAATAGTATACATGAGTCAATGTGTTGAATAAAGAAATGTGTAACACGAAAGAGTAACACAGGGGTTATACACGTAAATCATTTTGATTTTTAAATAAATCAAACGATTATAAAAGCTTATTACGTAGTCTTTGTTATGAAAAAGACTATTATTTTTTTCAAAGCTGCCAATTTCAACGCCTGTGGCATTTTGCCAACTGGCGCTTATCAACGTTCTTGAAACTGAAATTTCCTTGTCAACATCCGCTGAAGTGCATTTTCAGTATAAAAACAATACCCTATATAATATTGAAATTTTATAAATGTCATCAATAAATATGCTCTATAAATGTTATATTTATAGTGAAAAATTAAAAGTATCAATAATATTCAAATTACGTTATAGAAATACAAACTTTATAGAAATATACAAATATATACTAGTTTTGTGATAATTAACACATTATGTATATAAATTATCGAATTAATTAAAGATGAAGACAAATGAGTGACATTTACAAGAATAGTAACTAACTAATTGTGAGTTTGCTATTCCATTATCTTGTAATTAAAAAATACATTACAACAAAGGGTGATACGCGGAACAATTATTGTAATTGTGAATATTCAAAGATATACCAATACCCACTGCGGTTATAATACACACTGTACACAACATATGTGATCCGTGAAGACTATAAAACGTGTGTCACGGGAAACGCTCACACCCGATATACACATTAAAATTAAATAATGGCTCAAGGCCTTAGTTATTTTTGTTTTAATACAGAACTAGCTCACCGCCCCGCTGTCGAGTTTATAGTGATCTTTTACATGGAACATATCCATTAAACGGGCAGTCCTCTCTTTGCGCTAAATTATTTTACACCAAATAATTATGTACATACTGATATTTGTACCGATAGGTAGAAACTGTACATAGATCAATTAAATTTTATAAGTTTTTATTTTATTTATTAATGTACTAGTTTTGCTTGCGTTATTGTAGATTTAAAAAATAAATAAATCGAAAATAATATAGTTTCCTATAGGTATTTTTTTTTAATCGGTTAAATACTTTTTAGATTTTTCATTACAAACATAAATAAAACCTTTTCTCTTTATGATATTCATAATTTAGATTAAGTAACTTTCAGATACATGTAACTAACACAGACTGTCCTCTAATATCCATTCTTCATAAAATCCATCCATAACTTCGTTCTTACTCTACTCCTTCCTATATTCGTCCATCTTCATACTCAACACGTCTTTAGTTACAAAACTTTAACTCCTCCGTATAAAGTACCCACCCATATTGCACAACATTTTACTCCTGAACTTCTCTGTCACTATTTTCATATATGATTGTTTGTTATTGGTTCCAAATATCTTACACAATAAGATTATATTGTATTTCCATTTAATCGATTTAAAGCTTTTGGCAATTACAGAAGAATCGCAATAGGGTTTCCTATTACTTAGGTAATTATGTGAAAATGGTATGTTATAATGAAAAATATTTATAGTTTTCTCTTTGTGCCTTAGTCTAAATAATGTATGTATCTATCTTATAAGTACATTGCATCATCAAAACATAAATAGAACGGTCAGGTCTCTAAAACAAACAATAAAATTTGACATTATGTAAATGTTTCATATCTTACTAAAAACAACACGGATATATTATAGCTTATAATAGTAGGTATACTTTTACATTAACTCCCTTCAAGGTAATTAGATATGCATTAGCGGAGAGCACATTAATAGCAGCTATTATATCCATTACATAAGTAATAGATGGCCGATTTCCTAATTCCGTTTAACTGACTACTTATATGCTAACGATACATAATTCATATTAACACCTTAAAGTAAGTTGTTAAGCAAATAAACCATACGCCGCTTTGGTGACCGCAACTTATTGGTACAAAGAAGTTAGATGTTTTTTTTTGTACTAAGCACTTGTTACTATAAACATTATAAAGTCTTTGCCAAACTTTTCGACCGTTCTGACTGTAGTTTAGATTTAGGTATAATAACTTTAATAACATTTTAACTTTGTATTCAACTCTTGACTATATTACGTGCAAGCCCAAACTACAGTTATATTCAGAGCGGACAAAAAGATTGAAGAGGATTGAACATTATTGTTTGTTTTTAATTTCAAAACAACGGGATTTACCTTTTAATTTTACCTACAAGTAAACATAAATACCAATAACGGTTATACATCGATAGATATAAATAATTGTTAATTATTCGGCTGTTTTGTAACATGTTACAATTTTTAACAATAACGCTATAATATAATGAGCATTCGTAGTCGAAACCGTAACTTTGAATGTAAACAACGTAAAGTGCTCTCTCATTATTTATTATTGCATAATTCTTACTTAATCAGAAACAACAGCCAATCGTTGTCATTACAAATAATAATAACGGACAGCGGATAACTATCAGCAATATAATTGCGTAGCAATGATGCATTATATTATTAGTTCTTGAAATTATAACTCAGTACAAGTTGGGAATCTAATTCCAGACAATTATTAATATTGCCAGTTTAATTTCATTTATTGATAATTCTCACTCATAGACATTTAACGTAATATCAGACGTTATTATTAACAACGTTATTAGTGAGCTGAAGGTTTCGGAACGTGTAATTTGGAGCAATAAAACCTAACATATAGCTGTGGTGCCACATGTTGCGTTTTAGTATCTCAGAACAGTATTAGAAGAATTGATGTTCATGTTACCAAGGATTTTATGTTTTCGTTATACTCTGTTAAGATATTTAGTCATACTTTTCGATGTAAAATTAATGAACATTGTTATTTTGCATTATTTACATTGAAATACATTTAGTCTTTTGTAATATGGATATAATAAACGAACCCAGATAGTACAAATATTACGGATTATTTTAAAAAGAGCTAATCAACATACAAATATAAAATGGTAATAAGGACAAACAATAGCGTGTTCGTTGTTATTTTCAAATGGTCACTCCCATGAGTTTCGCTACTTGCGCTATTTCAATGATTAATTCCGCCATAATAATATAGATATGAAACTAGAATTAGTATTTAAGGCATGAGTTACAAAACCAAGCATTTATACTTCCTGAATAAATATTATTTTATATATAAAAACATTATTTTGTTAATTTCAATAGATTTTTCAAAACCGTTTAACTATATACTTTATAGATATACAATATAAATAATTATTGCAGTTCTAAAAGTTTTAAGTAACTAATGTTATTAGAGAAACAAATCAATCAAAACAATGGAAAGATTCGCGAAAGTCGGGGCTGCCTAATGATTAATTAGAAACCAATCAAATAACAATTAAGGTGTAGAATATTTAACACAATTTTTTTGGTCGTACTTTAGGAATAAAACTGTTACGTAAATATAAAAAAACGTCATAAAATAATACAGTTAACAAAAACTTCCTTAAAAATTATATAAAAACTCTAGGGATTCCAATCTAAAACACATTATAAATAATGTTATTTAGAATTTGCACCAGAGATACCTTTAGGAAGAACTATTAACGGAATTACTTATTATTTTTATTGTGGCCATAAAAAAATGTTGTTGTCAAAATCTACAAAATTATAATGATTAAATCAGTAGTTACGGGTTAGAGTAATGGTCTTGACTTAGGGCGCGGCAAGCAGATAGTATATTTCTATTAATTGAATATAACTCGTGACCTTGATCATAAATTTAATATAATAATTAATATTTTTCAATCAATTTAACATCATTAGAATAAATTACATTCATTATTATTCCAAGGTCAACTGACTTGAATTAATCGTTTTATTAGCTTTTAATTCTTTTTTGCATTTATTCTATGTTATGTAATTTATATCCTAGCTAATATTATAAATGGGGAAGCGAGTTTGTCTATTATCTTTTCACAGTTTAACTATTCAATGGGTCATGACATATTTGCATAAACGTTCTGACGGATACAAAAATGAACATAGGGTACTTTATACAAAAAAAACTGGTACTTACTTATTAATATATTATATATAATAATATATTAAAGCCAACCCGCACTCGCCGACCGCTACCGGGGCCGGCTCGCACTGTCATTGTTTCACAAGTTTTTTTTTTACGTGGAGAAATCCCTTTTGGATATACCGCACTCGCCGACCGCTACCGGGGCCGGCTCGCACTGTCATTGTTTCACAAGTTTTTTTTTTACGTGGAGAAATCCCTTTTGGATATACGAGTACACACTGGCCGTCTCTTCCGTCCGCCGGACCGGTGCAATGGGAAGATGGGCCCCTGACCCATCTTTGCTAGTTGGTTTCACAAGTCTAACCTAACCTAACCGAACCCAGACGGGAAAATTGAGAAAAATAAATTGGTTACGTTACACTAGCGAAAAAAGATATCGGGAGCCTTGTAGTCCGGTGAAGCTGTTGAGGCCTTGCTAGGCCAATAGCGTAGTCAGGTCGAAAAAAATAAACGGGAGCCAACCACGGTAGCGGTCGGCGAGCGCGTTGGTATTAATTAATACGTAAGTACCAAAAACATATATTATTCCGGAGGAATATATCAAACCTGTATTAAAGCGAACGAATCCGCTAGCAAAAGTTAGCTATCAAATAAATCGATTTTACTAAATTTTACTAAACATAACACTAATAAAGAATTGTTACTTGCTTATATGTTGAAAATTTTTCCTGGTTTAACATAATAACAGTAGTACACGAGAAGTAAATTACAATGTAACATTAACAGATGAGTGTCGTGATAAATCTTAAGACAGATTGACTTGTTACATATACGCAAATTATTATATCTGTACGTAAGCTACCGTTATACTAGGCCAGAATATTACGTAAACTAAAATTGACTTTATTGTCACTACTAATATAAATGCGAATGTGAATCTGTTTGTTTGTTATGCCTTTTAACTACTCAACCGATCATTATGATATTTTGTATGCACGTTGTTACGGGAACATAAAGTGATATAGATTACTTTGTCCCCAAAGGAAGAGCTGCTCCCATGAGATATTAGGTTTATTTACATTTCACGTCAATCCCACACGTGTCAAATGAACATATTGCTGTGAAAATATCATAAAAGCATTATGAAGATATCTGCAACGCGAGAAAAAAGCAAAGTGAATCTGAAGTAGCCACCGCCTTATCTAACCTAGATGCTAATAAAGGCCCAGGTCCAGGTGACATTCCACCAATGTTTCTTAAACGATGTGCTAAATCATTGACCTATCCCTTGACATCTATTTATAATGAATCATCAACAACTGGAATATTTCCAAACAGTGGAAGTTAGCTTGAATTCCACCCGTTCTGAAGAATGGTGACCCCTGCGAAGTATCTAACTATCATCCTGTATCTATCCTTTCTGCTTTCGGAAAAGTTTTTGAATCATTAGTAGTTAAAAAAGTTTATTGGCATGTCAAGCAACTACTCCACCCTGCGCAGCATGGCTTTTTACCTAAAAAGTCAACAACGTCTATTCTGCTATGCTTTACTAGTTGATGTTGCAACGTCTTTAGATAAAGAGAAAGAGGTACATACAATATATACAGATTTTAATAAAGCCTTTGATCTCATCAACCATGACTTATTATTATGTAAAATAATGAATATGGGTATTCATAGTTCTCTACTTCGATGGTGTGAGCCATACTTAAGACATCGTTCCTAGACAGTTATGGTACAAGGTTATGCGTCACATATGATCACTATAGCATCGGGTGTGCCACAAGGATCACACATGGAACCTATATTGTTCTTGATTTTTGTCAACGATTTAGCTAACTTAATTAATTGTAGATTCCATATGTATACCGACGATCTAAAACTATACCAAGTTATAGAGTCTCTGGAAGGTACTGTAACATTGCAAATGCAGATCAATAATGTTGCTAAGTGGTGTAAGCATAACAAAATGCTACTAAATAGTAAAAAATTATATTACATAATCTTTTCGAAATAAAATGAATCCTGTCGAAACTGATTACTATATTGAAAATGTTCCTTTAAATAAAGTATCCCGTATTCGGGGCTTGGGTGTGATTATCGATAGTAATTTAAGTTTTTGCTCTCATATTGAGGTCATAGTATGTAGAACAGCTCGTCTATCTGGTTTTCCAGACAACTGAGATCACTTGGAGACCTTGAGGTTATTCGAAGTATTCTGGAGTATGGTCGCCAAGTGTGCAATCGTGCTATGATGTACACACAAAATAATGGAGCGTGTACAAAAGCGCTTTGTATATTATTTAACATTTGGTGATAAAAAATGGAAATCTTTAACATCGTATGAAGCTAGGCTTTTGCATTATAAAATGAAAACGCTATGTGATAGATGTAAAACAGCAGATATAATGTTTCTATATAAATTGATTCAGGGTTTGGTTGACTGCGATTACTTACTTTAACAAGTTAAGATTGGAGTGCCACGTCCTGGGAGTCGTATAGTGAATAGAAAAACTTTCATGACACCTTATTGCAGAACCAATATTGGCTAACACTCTCCTCTTTATCGTATACTTTCGGAATATAATGGGATAAATCAATTTGTTGATATATTTAGTTGCTCCTAGCGTGCATTTAAATTTAAAACTATGAAATAAAAACATAGGAATATAATAATTATTTATATTCCTTAGCATTGTAATTTTGTAAGTAAGCTGTGTTCACTGTTTTAGGACTCACACCTAGATTTGTATTTAATGTATGTTAGCTAATGTAAGGTAGTTGATAGTTTGCGGGACGTCTGGTTTGTGGACCAAATAAAAAAATAAAAAAAAAAACAATTTAGATTCATATATAACATTTTTTTCGAAGCTATAGCATATAAGGGGGTTCATTATTTATTTTTTAAGTTTGAACGTTATTGAAGTTCTTGCTATTGCGTTTGGTAAGTGTTAATGATGTAAGCGTTACAAAGATAATTATGTTTAGGGTGTTTGATTCAACCACCGAGAGAATTAAGATCCACAGTAGCAGCTATTTAGCCCGCCTACA
>MU158751.1:1522185-1532401 GCA_015888305.1 Antheraea pernyi | reverse complement strand
AAATACAAAGAAACAAAATGTTGACTATAGCTAACTTCAGGGTGTCGGTTTTCGTGACGGTGTGCGCGCGCATCGTAAAAATTTACTCTCATCATTTTTCCCTAACGCACCAAAAGAAGTATAACTTTAAAAAAAAGAGTAAATTAAATATGCAACCGTTTTAAATATACTTATTATTAAAGTTTTTTATATTATAATTTACTTGTATCATTCATTACGATTTCATACCAAGTCAACAACTGGGCATATAGCTAAATGATGTATGTTCTGTCGGCTCTGTCCACTTCTGGTGATGGATTGACGATCTCAATCTGTTTTGTTGTTTTAGCTTGATTAATGAATTTCAGGGCGATATACATAGGTATACTGTACGGTGGCTTATTGTTTTGTCCGGTGATGTATCACGTTTTTATATAAAAAATCAATTCCATTGACAATAGCTCAAGTATGTTAATGTATTGGAGAAGTTTCTCAAATTACCCTCTATTTTCCTTATTAGCACAATACCCATTTTGAGGATCAGTCAACTAATCGCTAACAGTTTTATTCGGCATCTGCTATTAAGAAAGTCTTCGACGAGATTATCATTTATTTTTATGTAAGTCTTTGATATAATCCAATGGGTTAGGTGCGATGAATGTTTCACTAATGTTATGCTTTATCGAAATATTTTGACAAAGGAGGTAAAATATAAGAATAAATTTGTAAAGAGTTTTTTTTTATTCGAGCTTTGCAACATTCTACCTCGTCGGTAAAGGAGTTTAGTAATATAGGCTTGAAGCTAGCTAGTCTGTGTGGACTGCATATGATATCAATTTATTTTTTTATGAAGTATTAACCTATATATATAACCAATATCTACATGTACTGTTATTTGTAAATAGATGTGCGTATGGTGCGTTTAATTAGAAATAATAGACATTTTAATAATATTAGATTAACGTGGTGAACTATAAATTATTATTAAAGTTAGAATTTTTACATTAGATTCCACGCGGACGGCGTCTCGGGCACAGCTAGTTCTATTATATATATTAGCGAAAATTCTCTTCATATTGAGGAATAGAACATTTTATGAAAGGATCCTAATGTATATAATAAAAAGCAACTATACTAGCGCTCATGTAGTCTGGTCTGAACATTGAACTTGGTTTATAAAACTATGGTGCACGTGAAATTTATACCTTAAACCTCAAATAACTATGTCGATTTAGAACTGAGTAACCAATAGCGTAGTCAGGTCGAAAAAAATAAACGGGAGCCAACCACGGTAGCGGTCGGCGAGCGCGTTGGTATTAATTAATACGTAAGTACCAAAAACATATATTATTCCGGAGGAATATATCAAACCTGTATTAAAGCGAACGAATCCGCTAGCAAAAGTTAGCTATCAAATAAATCGATTTTACTAAATTTTACTAAACATAACACTAATAAAGAATTGTTACTTGCTTATATGTTGAAAATTTTTCCTGGTTTAACATAATAACAGTAGTACACGAGAAGTAAATTACAATGTAACATTAACAGATGAGTGTCGTGATAAATCTTAAGACAGATTGACTTGTTACATATACGCAAATTATTATATCTGTACGTAAGCTACCGTTATACTAGGCCAGAATATTACGTAAACTAAAATTGACTTTATTGTCACTACTAATATAAATGCGAATGTGAATCTGTTTGTTTGTTATGCCTTTTAACTACTCAACCGATCATTATGATATTTTGTATGCACGTTGTTACGGGAACATAAAGTGATATAGATTACTTTGTCCCCAAAGGAAGAGCTGCTCCCATGAGATATTAGGTTTATTTACATTTCACGTCAATCCCACACGTGTCAAATGAACATATTGCTGTGAAAATATCATAAAAGCATTATGAAGATATCTGCAACGCGAGAAAAAAGCAAACCCACACGTAACCTTCACAGTTAATGTGAAACATGCCACGAACACTTTCAAAACAGGCTACATTAGTGCGTGTTCTTGGGAACCTTCATACGAATTAGCTACGACTGAAATTAAGCGCATGTCAAAATATATCAAATGGATGACAAGTTATTTTTTTTTAATGTTGAAGTAAGGCCGGGCCTGTGCGTGATTGGCCACACCCGTGCCATAGGTTGAGGACGGCAATCATGTTTTATTAAATATTCCTAATTTATGTGAATGTTTTTTAACACTAACATGAGATATGCTCAATAAAAACACAATATTAATATGCATTTGATACATGAACTTTAAAAGCGAAGCCAAACATTATTACGTAAAAAAAATCTTATATCTTCTATCTATTCTATACCTACTTATAATAATAATGTAAATCTAACGTGTCAGTTAACTTTTAGATTTTCGTGAAAAAAATTGTTGCGTCTTCGAATAAGTAAGAAATACATATCAATAATTTTTTTAAATGTATGCCTGTCTGTTTGTTTGAACACGCATCACTGCTAAAGTACTGCGTTCACGATAAACCCTCACCAAGAAAATCATACAGCACTCGAGTAACATTTAGTCTTGGTTACATTATAATCGGTTCAAACAAAATGGACTTACAACATTCAAATCAAATCAAAAATACTTTATTCAGTTTAGGCCCTAATACGGCGCTTATGAACGTCAAAACTACCACCGGTTCGGAAAACAACCCAGTCACCGAGAAGAACCGGCAAGAAACTCGATTGGGTACATCTTTTTTATATATATATATTTTTCAAATACATTATACGTTACAATACCGTTTTTAGTGGATGCACAGAGAGGAGTCAATTCCAGACGTCACCATCGTTCACGTATTGAAATGATTTTATTAGTTATGATATAGGTGGTAGAGCCGCGCTGAAGCTATTAGTGGATTCAGCATGAATGGGTCGGCTCGCCTGGAGTAGTACCACCCTCTCACAGAAAACCGACGTGAAGTAACAGTGCTTACGTTTCGTCAGGTTCCATAAACAACCCCCCCTCCACTCTCCGCCCTACCCCAAACACAGGCTGGCAATGCACTTGCGACAGCCCCGGGTGTTGCTAGTGTCTATGGACGGTGATGATAACTTAATATCAAGTGACCCACCCATTCGTTTGCCTCCAATGATATAAAAAAGTGACTGTTTTTTTACATTAGATTCCACGCGGACGGCGTCTCGGGCACAGCTAGTTCTATTATATATATTAGCGAAAATTCTCTTCATATTGAGGAATAGAACATTTTATGAAAGGATCCTAATGTATATAATAAAAAGCAACTATACTAGCGCTCATGTAGTCTGGTCTGAACATTGAACTTGGTTTATAAAACTATGGTGCACGTGAAATTTATACCTTAAACCTCAAATAACTATGTCGATTTAGAACTGAGTAAATAAATACGAAAGTGAGTTTGTATGTTACGCTTTCACGTCTTAAATGTTCCACTAATCATTATAAACATACACATTATCAGGGTATAGAAAAAATCCAGGGTATCTTGAATTCAGAAGTAGAAAACTGTGTTTACGAAGAACGCATTAAATCTACATTCACACGAGTGAAGCCACGGGTAGAAAACTAATATGAAATATATCTAAACGCACTCTATAGTTACATCTCTAATATAAAGGCGAATTATTCTGTACTTAGGTAATTATTAAAGCTTACTTGAATACCGTACAGTGCATTCGTTATCAAACGGTGACGTGATAGTCGAGGGTTGACCGACAAATTGTTATTGGGTTTTGAGTAAGGAGGCGATACCGCGACCCCACGGTCATCGAGAGATTTCATATCTATGTTTACATGTACTTTCCAGTTATAGGCAATCTAATTAGCAAAACAAACTAGACCCTTAACGGTTATGATTCATTTATCCACGTACAATTCCTCGGATTTATAGTGAAAACAAATTGATGATGTTATATTGATAATATTATAAAATAGCTTATTAAAATTTAATATAACATAATATGTCAGGAAAATGCGAATGTGAATCTGTTTGTTTGTTATGCCTTTTAACTACTCAACCGATCATTATGATATTTTGTATGCACGTTGTTACGGGAACATAAAGTGATATAGATTACTTTGTCCCCAAAGGAAGAGCTGCTCCCATGAGATATTAGGTTTATTTACATTTCACGTCAATCCCACACGTGTCAAATGAACATATTGCTGTGAAAATATCATAAAAGCATTATGAAGATATCTGCAACGCGAGAAAAAAGCAAACCCACACGTAACCTTCACAGTTAATGTGAAACATGCCACGAACACTTTCAAAACAGGCTACATTAGTGCGTGTTCTTGGGAACCTTCATACGAATTAGCTACGACTGAAATTAAGCGCATGTCAAAATATATCAAATGGATGACAAGTTATTTTTTTTTAATGTTGAAGTAAGGCCGGGCCTGTGCGTGATTGGCCACACCCGTGCCATAGGTTGAGGACGGCAATCATGTTTTATTAAATATTCCTAATTTATGTGAATGTTTTTTAACACTAACATGAGATATGCTCAATAAAAACACAATATTAATATGCATTTGATACATGAACTTTAAAAGCGAAGCCAAACATTATTACGTAAAAAAAATCTTATATCTTCTATCTATTCTATACCTACTTATAATAATAATGTAAATCTAACGTGTCAGTTAACTTTTAGATTTTCGTGAAAAAAATTGTTGCGTCTTCGAATAAGTAAGAAATACATATCAATAATTTTTTTAAATGTATGCCTGTCTGTTTGTTTGAACACGCATCACTGCTAAAGTACTGCGTTCACGATAAACCCTCACCAAGAAAATCATACAGCACTCGAGTAACATTTAGTCTTGGTTACATTATAATCGGTTCAAACAAAATGGACTTACAACATTCAAATCAAATCAAAAATACTTTATTCAGTTTAGGCCCTAATACGGCGCTTATGAACGTCAAAACTACCACCGGTTCGGAAAACAACCCAGTCACCGAGAAGAACCGGCAAGAAACTCGATTGGGTACATATTTTTAACATATATATATATATGGTGGTAGAGCCACGCTGAAGCTATTACTGGTTTTAGCATGAATGGGTCAGCTGGCCCGGGGTAGTACTACCCGACCCATAAAAAACCGACGTGAAGTAACAGTGCTTGTATTGTTGCGTTTCGTCCGGTCAGTGAAGACGCGGGCTGGCAACGCACTTGTGTCTCCCCTGGTGTTGCTAGTGTCTATGGACGGCGGTGATCACTTACCATCAGGTGGCCAGCCTATTCGTTTGCCTCCTATGATATAAAAAAAATGTGATTAATTTAATCAAATAATTAGTTTCCATTAATTTCAGAGTTTAGACCGGGTATAGTTATACACTTTTTCAGTCGATCTCGTAAAAAAATTGCCGATATAGAACTATTCACAGATTTTGTTTTAGTAGATAGGTGCCTAACTAAAATAAAATATAACGAATAAACAAAAAAAATTTACCCCCTTTTTTCTAAGTTCTACCTAGCTGGGCAGCATAGTTGAGGATCCCACATTTCTACTGACTAAACCCCGTTTGGTGGTCATCCCCCTTTTTGCTCCTCCCTCCCCCAAATACATGCTCGCAACGAACTTGCGACTCTCCTAATATTGCATGTGTCTATGGACGGTGGTGCTTAACATCAGGTGACCCGCTTGTTCGTTTGCCTCCTATGATATAAAAAAAAAGAATTGCCGATATTTAAATGATAAAAGTCGAAATAAAAATATTTAACCTATTGTTGACAATCGTACCCAGGATGAATACAATAATTCCATATATCCGACAATCTACAACACTATGCACAAGTGTGCTCTTTGTGCCTCGTTCTACCCACACAAATTGGCGGATCACGTGCATTGCGCGCGCAACAGGCCACTGTGCCCAATTTCGTACATAACGAAGCTGCGAAATTTCTGTTCGAAAATTAATAACAATCGATTTGAATTACAATTCATTGTACTGCGAATGACAACCGTATATTATAGTTAATTAGTGCATGTGTTGTTGAATTTATTATATATTCTATTATGCGTTTTAATAATCACAACTACCATTGATTAACTTTGCTTTGTGTACTACGTGTACAAAAAATAATAATGCTTATTTAAATAATAATTTTCAAAAACACGCAGTATTTTTTTATATCATAGGAGGCAGACGAACAGGCGGGTCTCCTGATGTTAAGTGATCGCCGACATTATCAATACCAGGGGAGTCGCTAGAGCGTTGTGTGAGCCTGTGTGTGAAGGGCGAGGGGAGGGGAATTGGACTCCGGCGTTCTCGAAGCGCAACAATGCTGCAACACTGCCAGCCTATGTTTGAGAGGAAAGAGAGAAGGATAGGGGAGGTAAAGGGGAGGTGGACATCCGGCACTCTCACTGACCGAACGAAACGCAACAATGTAAGCACTTTTACTTCACAGCGGTTTCTTGTGCGAGGATGGTACTACCCCGGGCGAACCGATCCATTCATACTGAAACCAGTAATAGCTTCAGCGTGGCTCTACCTACCTACCTATGATTGGCCACACCCGTGCCATAGGTTGAGGACGGCAATCATGTTTTATTAAATATTCCTAATTTATGTGAATGTTTTTTAACACTAACATGAGATATGCTCAATAAAAACACAATATTAATATGCATTTGATACATGAACTTTAAAAGCGAAGCCAAACATTATTACGTAAAAAAAATCTTATATCTTCTATCTATTCTATACCTACTTATAATAATAATGTAAATCTAACGTGTCAGTTAACTTTTAGATTTTCGTGAAAAAAATTGTTGCGTCTTCGAATAAGTAAGAAATACATATCAATAATTTTTTTAAATGTAACTTTATGTTGTCTTTTATGAATTGTTAGGGCTTATAGAATAGTGGATAGAATTTCGTTATTTTTTCGACTCGATTTTTATGACAATATAACGGTACCGACTGGGTACAGATACCCTCTTGTTTATTGGTATATAGAAATCCGGATTTGTAAACTAGCAACGGTAAGATGATTAATGTTGCGATCTTCTTCATATCGCGATACAGCTGCATCAAGATACTGTACAGCGCCATCTATTAAAGCACAAGCGAGTTAACACGACCAATGTATCTATACATTATTCACATATAGCGTCATTTCATGTATGGTACATTGGGTACTAGCTGTCCTTTAATAAATAAATAATATTAAAAGTAATGAACGAAATCTTATGCTATCATAATTTCGATGCTAATAACAAACATTTTAAAGCAAACAATCCACTCTTACACGTCGTTAGCGACATTCTTGATGTGTACAAATCTGTCGAGGTGACGGGCGGCTCGTTTGATGTGGAAACGACATGATAATCACTGAATTAATGATCTGATACAGAGAAGTTTTTATAGCCATTACAAGTACGTTATCGGTCGACCTACTTGCGCTCTATAAGACTCGCCCTGCTAATAATATTTATATACTAAACAAACGACTAGGCGTCCGTACATTGCTAAAGACCCCATTGAAAAATCAGCGTTGAAGTATCGCTCAGTTGTACTGCAACATATAGCTGAAAAGGACTGTTGTTGTTTTAGTCATTTTTAATCAAGCATATTTATGTTTTTAACCAACTTTTGACCCCGTGTATGTATGTTTGTATGTCCTCGATTTTATCAGAAACTACTGATCCGATTTGGATGGGGGTTGCATTGTTCCATGCTAATTTTTATAGGGAATGTTCTACTGTAGGTGGTAGAGCCACGCTGAAGATATTACTGGTTTCAGCATGAATGGGTCGGCTCGCCCGGGGTAATACCACCCTCTCATATAAAACCGACGTAAAGTAACAGTGCTTGCATTGTTGCGTTTCGTTCGGTCAGTGAGAGCGCTGGGCCCACATCCTTTTCCCCCTCCCAGACCCCTCTTCCTCCTCCTCCCAAACACAGGCTGGCAACGCACTTGCGACTCTCCCGGTGTCGCAAGTGTCTATGGACGGTGGTAATCACTTAACATCAGGTGATCCACCTGTTCGTTTGCCTCCTATGACATAAAAAAACTATATAAAACATTATTTATGTATCTTGTAAACGTGATGTTGTTCAACAATAGAAACTTTTTCTTCCTCTCTGATAAACAAATTGGTTTATATAATACTTTTACTTTTTTAACAAGCTTTTAATAACTTTATCTGTATCTACCTATCTATGTATGTAATGGCATCTTTGATTGCGAGTTTCAGCCACTTCAAAACATCAGATGAAATTTAACATACTAATGAAAGACCGAGGACAATACAATAATTTAATTTGTTCGTCTCATGAATCTAAGTCATTCATTCATTTAAAATAAATGAAATATCAGAAAGTCGCCTTATGTAATTTAAGTTTTCATTTAACAATTAAAAAAGGAAATATAAATAATTACATAGTATAAAACAAAGTACCCCATCGCGTCTGTCTGTCTGTTTGTTCGCGATAAACTCAAAAACTCAGGGCGGGACAACGTCGGCCGGGCCTGCTAGTAATAGATAAAAAGACTAAAAACACGCTATGTAACATTCAAATTAACCATAGCATGAACGCTCCATACTTAAAAAATATTTTCCACTCTTTAGTTCACTTAAAAGCGTGTTTTTTAGTTTTTTTTCAAATCACCAGTAATCCATCGCAGGTTGTTGTTATGGATATAGACTGACAGATTTGGAAACGTGCAGACATAATAGAGAGACATTGTGACGGGTTTATATCATCATGTACATAGTCATAGGAATCGAATCGAGTACAGTCTTCTAGAATGTTACACACCTAAGCGTGCCACCACTATGGCGGATGGTCGCGATCTTGTCGTATTTATACCACTCGAAAAGTTTTTACCAAAGAGTATATTTTACTACTAACTATTGGTCGCGGCAAAAGTCGCGTTAATGTAGATCTGATATATCACTGGGGAATATTTTTTGGTGCTTACGTATTAATGCTACCGAAATGCGTCCGTTAATACGTCAGAACCGTTTTTTTTCCGAATCAAAGTTCCTTTTCTGTACCACTGACAAACTATATGCAAAATTGCATGATGATGGCTACAGTAATTAAGCCTAGAAAGCGTAAAAAACCAAACCACACTCGCATTAATAATTAATTAGTAAGCATCACATCTCTACGTGATTTCGCTTCCCTCTTGACCAAAACAACAACGGCTTATCTATAAAACATAATTCATTTTTATTTTATAACTTACATAAAATATCATCTCAACCTTGGTTTCGTTTTACAGAATTAAGACAATAAGGCAGAATCTATGAGAGCGGCCATTATACCTAGAAACGAAACGTCTAAATAGCACGCAAGGCTAATGGATTGCAGGACATTAGAGGCGTCAATAAGAAACTCGCATTCTTATTGCGACCTTTGACCTGATTCGCTGACACCGACGACAAATCAGTTCTATTATAAATCCCCTGTAAACATTTTTGCGACAATCCGTCTACCGACAATGTAGTAGTATATCTCGTAACATTTGTATAAACAATATTCATGATATAACATTAAGAGCAAATAAAGTGTCTTGCTTGAGTTATTACGTGCCGGTGACCAGTTAGAGAATTGTTTGTTTTTCCCGTTCAATCGGGGACTGGTGTCGCAGAATCATTTATCGGATGAAATGTAATAAACGCTTTTTGTGTGTCACTGAACATTCTTTAACGTCGTACGAGTATATTATAACTTGTAAAAATGATAATGGAACTAATAAAAAGATACATAAAACATTTACAGATATGGTATCTTGAACTTATTCTTGTGAAATTAGTTTTGTTTAATTGATGGGAACTACTGTTACTAACTTTTCCTTTAAACACATTTTTTACCGATTTTTAATACATCAAATTTTAACATCACCGTTTCGCCCATGCAAATAGTAAAATAATCGTAATAAGCTTAGATAATATCTCAACAGTCCTCTATCTAATCAAAAAAATCTTGTCAAAATCGACTCAGTCGGTTTAGAGATTAAATCCGATTAAACAACAAACACTTTCCTTTATTTATATGTATAGATTACATATTTTGTAGGTGGTAGAGCCACGCTGTAGCTATTAATAGTTTCAGCATGAATGGGTCGGCTGATCCGAAGTAGTACCACCCTCTCACAGAAAACCGACGTGAAGTAACAGTGCTTGCATTGTTGCGTTTCGTTCGTTCAGTGAGAGCGCTGGAGGCCCACCTTCCTTCTTCTTTTCCCTTACCCCTTTCCCT
>MU158751.1:1493338-1515136 GCA_015888305.1 Antheraea pernyi | reverse complement strand
ATAATTACTCGAATTTTTAACGTATCCATGATGATAAAAAAGATTGTAATGCCATGAAAATGTAACACTAATCAATAAACAAATGAATACTTTTGGAAAAAGAATTCCATGTTTTTAAACTTAAATTAATTTAAAATTAGAATTCTTAGCCAAACAAAAATTATTTTGATTTGAAATGGCCAGTACTGCAGAACGGCAATTTTATAGGTAAAGACCTATTATATAATAATATAAAGTTTTATTCAAATCAAATCAAAAATACTTTATTAAGTTTAGGCCCTAATAAGGCGTTTATGAACGTCAAAACTACCACCGGTTCGGAAAACAACCCAGTCACCGAGAAGAACCGGCAAGAAACTCGATTGGGTACATCTTTTTTATATATATATATTTTTCAAATACATTATACGTTACAATACCGTTTTTAGTGGATGCACAGAGAGGAGTCAATTCCAGACGTCACCATCGTTCACGTATTGAAATGATTTTATTAGTTATGATATAGGTGGTAGAGCCGCGCTGAAGCTATTAGTGGATTCAGCATGAATGGGTCGGCTCGCCTGGAGTAGTACCACCCTCTCACAGAAAACCGACGTGAAGTAACAGTGCTTACGTTTCGTCAGGTTCCATAAACAACCCCCCCTCCACTCTCCGCCCTACCCCAAACACAGGCTGGCAATGCACTTGCGACAGCCCCGGGTGTTGCTAGTGTCTATGGACGGTGATGATAACTTAATATCAAGTGACCCACCCATTCGTTTGCCTCCAATGATATAAAAAAGTGACTGTTTTTTTACATTAGATTCCACGCGGACGGCGTCTCGGGCACAGCTAGTTCTATTATATATATTAGCGAAAATTCTCTTCATATTGAGGAATAGAACATTTTATGAAAGGATCCTAATGTATATAATAAAAAGCAACTATACTAGCGCTCATGTAGTCTGGTCTGAACATTGAACTTGGTTTATAAAACTATGGTGCACGTGAAATTTATACCTTAAACCTCAAATAACTATGTCGATTTAGAACTGAGTAAATAAATACGAAAGTGAGTTTGTATGTTACGCTTTCACGTCTTAAATGTTCCACTAATCATTATAAACATACACATTATCAGGGTATAGAAAAAATCCAGGGTATCTTGAATTCAGAAGTAGAAAACTGTGTTTACGAAGAACGCATTAAATCTACATTCACACGAGTGAAGCCACGGGTAGAAAACTAATATGAAATATATCTAAACGCACTCTATAGTTACATCTCTAATATAAAGGCGAATTATTCTGTACTTAGGTAATTATTAAAGCTTACTTGAATACCGTACAGTGCATTCGTTATCAAACGGTGACGTGATAGTCGAGGGTTGACCGACAAATTGTTATTGGGTTTTGAGTAAGGAGGCGATACCGCGACCCCACGGTCATCGAGAGATTTCATATCTATGTTTACATGTACTTTCCAGTTATAGGCAATCTAATTAGCAAAACAAACTAGACCCTTAACGGTTATGATTCATTTATCCACGTACAATTCCTCGGATTTATAGTGAAAACAAATTGATGATGTTATATTGATAATATTATAAAATAGCTTATTAAAATTTAATATAACATAATATGTCAGGAACCAACTTCATTACATAGTATAAAACAAAGTCGCTTTCTGTGTCCCTATATCCCTATGTACGCTTAAATCTTTAAAACTACGCAACGGATTTTGATGCCGTTTTTTTTTAATAGATAGAGTGTTTGCAGAGGAAGGTTTATATGTATAATAACATCCATTAAATACTGGATAAATACTGTTATTTTTGAGGTTTTTAATGTGATGTCGTAAATAATTACATAACCGATTCGATGCAGACTTATTTTAAACTAGCTGACCCGTGCAACTTCGTCTGCATCGAATCGGTTATGTAATTATTTACGACATCACATTAAAAACCTCAAAAATAACAGTAGTTGCACGGGTCAGCTAGTTTAAAATAAAATCAACTCGTAAATTATATGCATTCAAGTTCAGTTAGTTTTAAAGTTGGAAACGTTATCTCTAAAAATCAACCATTTATAAATATTGCTTAATAACTCCAGGAGACATAAATTTTACATTGACGAAATCATTGACACGAAATATTTACATATTTATATAATCCTATATGAATTTAAATTAATTAAAAAAACCCGCACGTAACATACTTCAGTAATTATCATTACCTAGACCCAAAACGTATACTCCCACGACTTTTTATGTAATTAAATTAGTGTAATTACGTTATTGAGTTTAAAACTTTATGTTGTCTTTTATGAATTGTTAGGGCTTATAGAATAGTGGATAGAATTTCGTTATTTTTTCGACTCGATTTTTATGACAATATAACGGTACCGACTGGGTACAGATACCCTCTTGTTTATTGGTATATAGAAATCCGGATTTGTAAACTAGCAACGGTAAGATGATTAATGTTGCGATCTTCTTCATATCGCGATACAGCTGCATCAAGATACTGTACAGCGCCATCTATTAAAGCACAAGCGAGTTAACACGACCAATGTATCTATACATTATTCACATATAGCGTCATTTCATGTATGGTACATTGGGTACTAGCTGTCCTTTAATAAATAAATAATATTAAAAGTAATGAACGAAATCTTATGCTATCATAATTTCGATGCTAATAACAAACATTTTAAAGCAAACAATCCACTCTTACACGTCGTTAGCGACATTCTTGATGTGTACAAATCTGTCGAGGTGACGGGCGGCTCGTTTGATGTGGAAACGACATGATAATCACTGAATTAATGATCTGATACAGAGAAGTTTTTATAGCCATTACAAGTACGTTATCGGTCGACCTACTTGCGCTCTATAAGACTCGCCCTGCTAATAATATTTATATACTAAACAAACGACTAGGCGTCCGTACATTGCTAAAGACCCCATTGAAAAATCAGCGTTGAAGTATCGCTCAGTTGTACTGCAACATATAGCTGAAAAGGACTGTTGTTGTTTTAGTCATTTTTAATCAAGCATATTTATGTTTTTAACCAACTTTTGACCCCGTGTATGTATGTTTGTATGTCCTCGATTTTATCAGAAACTACTGATCCGATTTGGATGGGGGTTGCATTGTTCCATGCTAATTTTTATAGGGAATGTTCTACTGTAGGTGGTAGAGCCACGCTGAAGATATTACTGGTTTCAGCATGAATGGGTCGGCTCGCCCGGGGTAATACCACCCTCTCATATAAAACCGACGTAAAGTAACAGTGCTTGCATTGTTGCGTTTCGTTCGGTCAGTGAGAGCGCTGGGCCCACATCCTTTTCCCCCTCCCAGACCCCTCTTCCTCCTCCTCCCAAACACAGGCTGGCAACGCACTTGCGACTCTCCCGGTGTCGCAAGTGTCTATGGACGGTGGTAATCACTTAACATCAGGTGATCCACCTGTTCGTTTGCCTCCTATGACATAAAAAAACTATATAAAACATTATTTATGTATCTTGTAAACGTGATGTTGTTCAACAATAGAAACTTTTTCTTCCTCTCTGATAAACAAATTGGTTTATATAATACTTTTACTTTTTTAACAAGCTTTTAATAACTTTATCTGTATCTACCTATCTATGTATGTAATGGCATCTTTGATTGCGAGTTTCAGCCACTTCAAAACATCAGATGAAATTTAACATACTAATGAAAGACCGAGGACAATACAATAATTTAATTTGTTCGTCTCATGAATCTAAGTCATTCATTCATTTAAAATAAATGAAATATCAGAAAGTCGCCTTATGTAATTTAAGTTTTCATTTAACAATTAAAAAAGGAAATATAAATAATTACATAGTATAAAACAAAGTACCCCATCGCGTCTGTCTGTCTGTTTGTTCGCGATAAACTCAAAAACTCAGGGCGGGACAACGTCGGCCGGGCCTGCTAGTAATAGATAAAAAGACTAAAAACACGCTATGTAACATTCAAATTAACCATAGCATGAACGCTCCATACTTAAAAAATATTTTCCACTCTTTAGTTCACTTAAAAGCGTGTTTTTTAGTTTTTTTTCAAATCACCAGTAATCCATCGCAGGTTGTTGTTATGGATATAGACTGACAGATTTGGAAACGTGCAGACATAATAGAGAGACATTGTGACGGGTTTATATCATCATGTACATAGTCATAGGAATCGAATCGAGTACAGTCTTCTAGAATGTTACACACCTAAGCGTGCCACCACTATGGCGGATGGTCGCGATCTTGTCGTATTTATACCACTCGAAAAGTTTTTACCAAAGAGTATATTTTACTACTAACTATTGGTCGCGGCAAAAGTCGCGTTAATGTAGATCTGATATATCACTGGGGAATATTTTTTGGTGCTTACGTATTAATGCTACCGAAATGCGTCCGTTAATACGTCAGAACCGTTTTTTTTCCGAATCAAAGTTCCTTTTCTGTACCACTGACAAACTATATGCAAAATTGCATGATGATGGCTACAGTAATTAAGCCTAGAAAGCGTAAAAAACCAAACCACACTCGCATTAATAATTAATTAGTAAGCATCACATCTCTACGTGATTTCGCTTCCCTCTTGACCAAAACAACAACGGCTTATCTATAAAACATAATTCATTTTTATTTTATAACTTACATAAAATATCATCTCAACCTTGGTTTCGTTTTACAGAATTAAGACAATAAGGCAGAATCTATGAGAGCGGCCATTATACCTAGAAACGAAACGTCTAAATAGCACGCAAGGCTAATGGATTGCAGGACATTAGAGGCGTCAATAAGAAACTCGCATTCTTATTGCGACCTTTGACCTGATTCGCTGACACCGACGACAAATCAGTTCTATTATAAATCCCCTGTAAACATTTTTGCGACAATCCGTCTACCGACAATGTAGTAGTATATCTCGTAACATTTGTATAAACAATATTCATGATATAACATTAAGAGCAAATAAAGTGTCTTGCTTGAGTTATTACGTGCCGGTGACCAGTTAGAGAATTGTTTGTTTTTCCCGTTCAATCGGGGACTGGTGTCGCAGAATCATTTATCGGATGAAATGTAATAAACGCTTTTTGTGTGTCACTGAACATTCTTTAACGTCGTACGAGTATATTATAACTTGTAAAAATGATAATGGAACTAATAAAAAGATACATAAAACATTTACAGATATGGTATCTTGAACTTATTCTTGTGAAATTAGTTTTGTTTAATTGATGGGAACTACTGTTACTAACTTTTCCTTTAAACACATTTTTTACCGATTTTTAATACATCAAATTTTAACATCACCGTTTCGCCCATGCAAATAGTAAAATAATCGTAATAAGCTTAGATAATATCTCAACAGTCCTCTATCTAATCAAAAAAATCTTGTCAAAATCGACTCAGTCGGTTTAGAGATTAAATCCGATTAAACAACAAACACTTTCCTTTATTTATATGTATAGATTACATATTTTGTAGGTGGTAGAGCCACGCTGTAGCTATTAATAGTTTCAGCATGAATGGGTCGGCTGATCCGAAGTAGTACCACCCTCTCACAGAAAACCGACGTGAAGTAACAGTGCTTGCATTGTTGCGTTTCGTTCGTTCAGTGAGAGCGCTGGAGGCCCACCTTCCTTCTTCTTTTCCCTTACCCCTTTCCCTACCCCCTCCCCCATACACAGGCTGGCAACGCAGTTGCAACGCCCCTGATATCTATGGACGGTGGTGATCATTTAACATCAGGTGACAAATCTGTTCGGTTGCCTGCTTTTGATATATTATAAAAAAAAAAGATAAATTATGTTCCAAACAGGGACCTTAATAGAAACAACTGTTCAGCCGAAGTACAAGAAAATAATACCGGAAAATAGAGATGTTTCTTTATTTTAACTGACACATACGATCTGTAAATTGTCTTGGATTATAAAACAGGTAAGAAATCAAATATTTCCAGATACACACTATATCTATATAAGTAGAACGTAATATCAACATAACTATAAAACCCAAATTGATAAACTATTTTGTTTACCATACAGTCTCCTCTAACAACCTAGAGCAAGGAAATTACAAAATTTATTGGTCGTAACTTTATCAGTTAATCTCAATTAAGCCCTCGGAGATTATTTTTATCTCGGAAAATTTGCACTTGCAAATGGCCGTACGGAACGTCTCTCCGCCTGACCTGTTTGTCAGATCTCAAATATTAACTCTGCGCAAACGATTTTATCCGTGAGACCGTTTACTTGGCTCCACTTATGGAACCTTTGTAACATTCATTACTTAGGCTAACGATAAACTAGACGCGTATTAAATTGAAATGTATTAAACAGTTACATAACTATACCATAAATACTTTCGAGTTTTGATATTCTTTATAATACAGATATAAATAATGAAAACCAAAATTACAGTTAATGTAGCGGGATAGTAGAAAAGACCCTGGCGGTGTTTTTACAAAGAAGTTAAATACGTATTGAACCCTGGCTTTAAAAAGGTGTCATGTTAAATGCACCTCAGTCGCTGAATATTCGCCATCTTCCTCTTTTGTCTCGCTTTAGTTACGTTAGGTTAAACTTGATAAAAAAGGATAACGCGAACTTGCCTCGGGCGAGCGCGGTGCATTTATTAGGAAACCTTTTTAAACCAAGTATTTAATACGTATTTAACTTTTTTGTAATAACACGGTAGAGGTCCTTGAGATCTTGTAAAGCTCTTGGTACAAACAACTAGATACAAAAATAATGTGTTCGCTGGTAATGTTCCTGATTTGTACACTGATTACATATCGTATTGCAAGAGGGTTATGGAATAACCAATTCAAATTCTATTATAATTGAAACATAGCATAACTGATTACATTATGTGAATACAGAAATGTGTTTTAGGTATTTCATGTAAATTACGTAGTAACTTAAAACATCTCGAATAAATAAAATAACTTGCAAACCTTAACGAGTAATAATGAAATTATTATGCTGCACCAATAAAACAGATATAATCTACCGTAATGAACAGAGTACGTGAGAAGAATTTTAAACTAAAGCACTAGAAAAAACCTATTAACCATACTTTAATGCATAATGGAACGTATACAAATTTGAAAAGAGCATGAAATAAATCTATTTTTGTTGTAAATGTTAAGATATCAAAAACGAAAACTTTAATTGTACGTCTTAGTTTTAGGATATTTATGCAAATGTAGATATAAAATAGCGTGCGCCTTGAGGACACCTCCACACACTATATAGAAATGAATAACGGTTCTTCTTCTTCTGTCACTACGTAAATATCAAGCTCAAGGTAGTTCATAATGTATCTTTAGTTCGCCCCGAAAACGAAGTTAAAACAATCACCACACGTCAGTCTATAAGAAATTCACTGCAGGGCCATAAGCTTCTTTCCGAAGAAAAGTATAAAAACCACGCCAAGCCTATATTATATATATATACTATTGGCGAACTCAAACTCCGAGAAATCCACAAATCCATATTTTCCCACATACATGAATGGTACAAAAACATTTCTCAGATTCGGAATTCCTCACGTTATTTTTTTTCACCGTCCTCAGTAGTTGTTACCAATTCAAATTAAAAAGTGTGTGTGTACTTATGTACACGCGTTAGAAGTTATACATCTTTGGCGTAACAAGATAAAAATCTTTTCAAAAATGTTATCTTTCGCCTTATTCTACGTTTGTTGGAAAAACGACACTAACAATAGAAAAGGTGACTATAGGTAACTTCAGGGTGTTCGTTTTTCGTGACGGTGTGCGCGCGCATCGTAAAAATTTCCTCTCATCATTTTTCCTTAACGCACCAAAAGAAGTATAACTTCAATAAATATATTTGAACTATGTAAACTTTGTTGGTACTTGGTGGAGTTCAAACGAGCAGACATTATATTGACATTCCACCAGTCAAACCTAACAAATAAAATATATGTTTATGTAACCAAACATTTTAAATGCAAAAACGAACAGAAGCATTGGAATCTCTTTTAGTTGCCGTAATTAATTCAAACGCGTTTAATTCATTCATATGGTCATTGAATTCAAATTGATTTGCCTATTATGAAAATACAAAAGATTAATATTTAACACGATAAGCATTGAAGTCACGTCACGAATATCTATTAAATTTTAACGGGTGTGGCTTACTAACGTTGCTGGTGGTAACTGCACCTACGATTTTCAAGTAAAAACGACAAAACAAATAGAATCTGATCAAAAATCAGGTTCTTGACGAATACACCTTCGAAGTTATCTCCCTTATGTTTCGACGAAAGCCGTTTCAGTTCTGTTTCTAAATAATAGCAAAATAATATGCGTAATATATTTTATGTCTTGAATATTTATCTATTACGAACCGACAATAAATGTTTGTATTCTATGTTCATATACCTACTCCATTAGACATAACTTGTAACATTTTAAAAACTTGATAATTAAATAAATAAATAAATAAATAATATAAACGCATTTATTTGCTTCCTTCAAATTTTTCAAGTCAATATCGTTAAATTTAATAAAATACTTTTCGCGACATTTACTTGAGCCAGTCGCCTTGTTCCCGCGTCACCTATTGTAAAGTAATTACACCGATCCAGGCAAGCGTGCGCACAACTCAAAAAACAATCCCAATAGATTAAACGGTATCGGATATATTAGAAGGAATAGAGAGAAAATAATGAAACATTTTTTATTATGTATATACTAAGACATAAAAAATAAATTTATATTTATACTAATATTATAAAGCTGGGGTTTGTTTGTTTGGTTGAACGCGCTAATCTCAGGAACTACTGGACCGATTAAAAAATTTTTTAGTGTTACATAGCTTATTCATCGTGGCTATATATCATCAGCCAAGACAAATAGGAGCGCAGCACTAATGAAGAATATAACAAAATCGTTTTTTTTCCTTTTGAGAGCTTCCACAGCGTGTTAGCGTTAACCCAAAGTTATTTCAAGCGAACGAAGTCACGGACAGGAGCTAGTTAATTAAATTCAAATATTTACTTAGTAAACCACTAATTACTTAGTCTTAAAAATAAAGCAAGCCTCTCTTAATATTCTAAGGACGATGGGACGAAGTAGGAAGAGGAAATCTCGCCTTTATAAACATAACAGTTATGAGTGATGCGTATAACATTAACATATTTTCAATCGTTTTTCTGATTCGTATTGTTTGTATATATGTTTAACGAAACCCAGTCATGCGTGGGAGTTAACGGTCGTCCTTCCATGACTACTCGAAACGTTCGACAAACACTCGAAAATTACCGAATATAAACATTAAAAGTAAACAATTTCACGTTCGCAAACGTTATAATGATTGTGTCGCAATGCGATGCCTCCCAAACGTATCTGCTAAATTGACCTTTAGCCAAGGGCACTACATATTAAAGCCACATATCGTATTGAAACACAAAACGCGTTAATTTATTATTTCTGTAAACGCATGACTTCCGCCCTTTGAGCTGTAGGAAGTGATTAAGTGCTTGCTGGAGTTTCGTTAAAAAAAATGTAAGTAACAAAAGTTTGAACGAATTATTCTCACGATCAACTTAACACCCACCGTATTTGTACGTGTGAAGGCGAAGTGAACTCACACATGTTGCATTGTTACAATATTTCCTATTTTGTTTTAGTATTTAAACTTTAATTACGTGTGGGCGATCACGTAACTACCTATTTTGATTTTTAAAAAAATCCATAGAAACAAATACAATATATTATAGTTTTAGAACATTCTAGAAGGAAAAATACAGCCCAGATTAAATTTTGCATTAATTTCATTATATAACAAGCTAGCTTCTGCCCGCGACTTCGTCCGCGTGGTATAGTTACTTTGAGCTGACGCTAACTTTAACTCAAAAATATTTTATTCAGTTTAGGCCCTAATAAGGCACTTATGAACGTCAAAGACTACCACCGGTTCGGAAAACAACCCAGTCATCGAGAAGAACCGGCAAGAAACTCGATCGGGTACATTTTTTAACATATATTTCCAATACATTAATACAATGCTTTTAGTGAATGCACAGAGAGGAGTCAATTCCAGACATCACTATCATTCGCATACTAATTTTTTTTTTTTTTCGAACTGACTACACCTTTGACCCTTCAAGGTCTTAGCAGCTTCACCGGACTACTCACATACTGATCCACTATATATCTCTATCTCATCTATATCCTTTTGAAATTAAAACCCGTTTGACGTGATGCTTAAATTTACAGTCCGGCAAATCGGTAACATGCTTTGGGACTTTATTGTAGAATCTAACACTATTACCTAAAACATTACCTACTGGTTTTACTAAGTCTAAAACATGGGGCCACCAGTTTATTACAGTTTCTAGTATTTAGATTATGCCGGTCTTTTACTAAATTGAAATTGAAGATGAAAATATGTTTCAATAATATGTACGTTAACCCCGATTTTGAAACATTCTTCATTGGTGTTCCGCTCCTATTGGTCTTAGCGTGATGATATAGCCTACAGACTTCCTCGATAAATGAGCTATATAATACTGATTTTTTTTTATCGGACCAATATTTCCTGAGATTAGCGCGTTCAACCAAACAAACTCTTCAGCCTTATAATATTAAGTAAGTATAGATTAATAAATGATTATACTCATATTATAAGGTTTCTTTATATTCTATAAGTATATCTAGATACACCCTAAAGTATTCCTTTATTTTAACAGATATACCTAACCAAACAATTTGATATATGTATTTTAAACAGAAAAGAATTCGTTGATTTTCGTTGTACATCGGTGCACCTACAGTACATAAATTTAAGTATTTATGTGTGGGAATGCTTAAGTATTAAAACAAACGTACTAATTAACATCCATTCGTATGTGTGGAGGCCAAGTTGATTCATGTGTGCCGAGCCACTTGATGTTTCTTATCACGGATGTGTGCACTGGCAGCATTTAAGTGCGATAATATTAATATTGTATTCAACATGTGACTGAGGAATAACTTTTAACATTACCTGCGGTACAATTCACAATTGTTACATTGTTATTAGTTTAAATAATACGGTTCGATGATTTTCTAAAATTTATCTTCGAGTTTCTTGCCAAAGTGGATTATTCATTTATCCGAATTCGACCTCAGCGCGGTCAGGACGCTCGGTGCTCTCTGTTAAAACAATTATTTTCGAGCTTCGCCCGCCGGCCGCTATAAAAATCATTCGTGTTGCGTAGGCGTCGAGGACCCATTCATGAGTGACCAGTTTTGTAATATTATGTACGCACACGCTAGTAGCGAGCTACATACTCTGTTTTGTTTCTGTTTGATGTTATTTCGAGATTTAAATACATGTAAACTTGTTAAACGCCATCATGTAATAAGGTTTTTAAACATAATAACAAACCTCTTTTTTAGATAACAATTAAAAAATAAAAACGAACAGTAATCGAACAATATTTTGCAAAGCATAGTTTATGTTTTTCCTTACTCCTCATATAACTATGATTTTTTACAATAAATTGAGCGTGAAGATAGATAAATAAAATAAACATATATATAATAAAAAGGCAGTTCTTGAAATATTTGATTTGACTATTTTGCACATACACACTAAGCATTTACAATATATTTAGTTAATATATATGTGCAAATTAAGTTAATTGGGGCCGGTGCCAAATTTATATGTTTTGTTTTTTACACATATCGAAAACACAGTTTTAGTGGCCTTAGTAATATTTATTATATGTTAGAATATACATTACACTAACATAACATTGCATAAAGGATATTTATTCAAGTAGGTAACTGCATATTATTTTAGTAGACAATGCAAACATTTTACGACTACAATCTTTAGCACATAAATCATTGTTTCATTTCAAAAATGACCTACAACAGAGTATTTCAACTATGTATTCTATCTTAACCTTGACTTATATGAAAAATTATTTATTATTATATAACACTACTCAACGACATGGCGATTTTTTATAGAAATTTATATTTACGAATTTTGAGTGCCCTATCTAAATTAAAGTTGGTTTTTATTAATCTTTTACCAACGGTAGTCTATTCTTTTATGATAACAATAACTGGTAGAGCACAAGAAGATGAACAAAAACAGAGATTTTATCACATATCTCAATTCTTAAACATATACATAAATAAAACAACAACAATGTATGAGTGTGACAAGTTTCCCAATGGACGTTTAGAACTGCTATTGGAAGTTGGAATCTGTTTTAGCCCACGGCAGATTTAACAAAAACCGCATAACGGCGAATCCTTTGTTTAAAATGTAGTTTTATTTTTATTTTAATGTTATAATACATAATTTGTTATTGTTAAAGTTTCTCAAAGTTTATAATAAACATGGTATTTCAAGAAACTTATGGTGCCAACAGTCTGTTTACCATTGGACCATAAAGTTTACATTCGTTCCTATTGAGCTTAAGCCCTACGGTGTTATTACAAAAAAGTTAAATACGTATAGAACCCTGGCTTTAAAAAGATCTCGTATTAAATACACCGCGGTCGGTGTATGTTCGCCTTCTTGCTTTTTTGTCTCGCTTTGGTTACGTTAGGTTAGACTTGCGAAAAAGGATAACGCGAATTTGCCTCGGGCGAGCGGGGTGCATCTATTACAAAACCTTTTTAAACCAATTATTTAATACGTAATTAACTTTTTTGTAATAACACGGATATGGTTTTGTACAGTCCTGGGATTAAGGTGAGTAACTTAGAATTTATACACAAAGTTGATATAGCCGCTGTGGAATGAATAGTACGTTACAGAATCGAAAGCAGGCTTAAAGAACTCTGAGTAAAAAAATCTTATAAATTCGTTCTAATACTGGAAAGATATAACATTTTAAAATTTGATTATAGAGAGGTAGCAAAAATACTAAATCGCAATTAATAATACAATATCACGAGTTTATTATTTCTAACTAATCAAAAGACATTGTTTTTAGATAATCTTTATCTAGCCATAAATTGGTTCACAAATTTCAATTAAAAAAAAAGTTATCAGTAATCAACAAATAAATGTTACATATTACTATTATCGCCTTTTTAATAAGCGTTCTTAAACAAATATCTTGAAATTGTGTACTTTTCTCCGACACTGAAATATTTGTTATGAATAAAGATTGATTTAGTGAAAATAGAAGTAAATTTCCTCTCCTCTTCGTTGCAAGAGCAAATGTCTCGATATATTTTCCAAGTGTAATAATATTTTTAAATAAAACTCATACACTCCGCTTTTTTTTTGTTTTCTCGCGATACATAATACTAGACAAACTGATCAGTAAGAAAAAAATATTGTGAAATACAAACTAAATAAACAAAACTGTAATAATTACAATGTTGGTCACATTACCATACGTTACTTTGTCCGGTGAAGCTGTTAAGACCTTGCTTGGTCAATAGCGTAGTCAGTTCGAAGAAAAAAAAACCATACGTTACTTACTATTATTAATTTTAAAACGTTAATTTGTTAACAGCCAGTAATATCGACTTGGTAATACAGAATGTATACATGTAATATATAGTACGTCTGTTTGATTGTTTGCCCATTAATCACGCTAAAACGGCTGAAATTTTATACAGAAGTGATTATGTCCTGGAAAAGGGACATAAGATCCATTTTTATTTTATATGGTCCAGCGGAACGTGCAAGCAATAAGCTAGTATTGTTTAAATTTTTAGCTACAAAATGTATGTATAAATTAGGTAACTTTATTTTCAGATTGGTTCTACACATGTTCGAAATTGTAATATAGCTCAAATTATAGCAGGAAATAATTCAGGCAAACGATCACTTATGTCAAAAGTGTATGTTAAACATGGCTACCTAGTAACTAAATTGCAAATTAGGAAATTGCTACATAAAATGAGACTTATGTGTAAAACTCAGAGGAAAACTGTAATATACTGTAATACTAAATATGGTAAACAAATAACACGATATTAACAGGGTTACCAATAATCCACCAATCTGGAAAGGATAAGGGCGCTTAAGAGAAAATCAAAAAATAAACTATCGAAACATAAAACCCTCGCAATAATTGCACAAATCGTTAAAACTAGTTACCCAAATTAGATGGCATTTTCAAAGAGTAATCCGGTGAAGCTGTTAAGGCCGTGCTAGGCCAATAGCGCAGTCAGTTAGAGAAAAAAAAGTATTTTCAAAGAAATATATAGAGCATGTAACATTTGACCTTTATCTTTATCTTCTTACTTAGTCATATGTACAATTCTACTTAAAATTTACCCAGAAAATCATGATTACATTTTTATAGATAATAAAATAGTTTTCTTAATTTATTCTTCCTTATGTACTTAAGCAGTAACAGTCTCGGCTGAGTGCCTTAAGCGCTCGCCTTAGTAGTCCGGTGAAGCTGTTAAGACCTTGCTAGGTCAATAGCATAGTTTGAACATAAAAAACAGTAACAATAAATCTATATCAAAGCCTCTCTCCTTCGTATGTCTATTTACAACCTCAACGAAATATGAAAAATTGGTACGATTATAAAGTTTTTCAAAATTTGGCAACACTTACATAAAGCAAACAGGTTCGTAATAAAAATTTTGTTTATTATCATGCAATCTTCTTTTTGTCGACAGCCCGATTTCAACCAGTTTTAAATAAATAAGATATGTTTTTTACCTAAAACTCTAAACACCGTGACTGCAAAATCTTAGGAATGTAACAATTTTATTATCAATTGTATAGGTACGTAGGATATGTCTAATACGTACATATTTTATCTATATCTTTTATCTCGCGCATTATCAAATGCGTGCCGGGATTATAATAATAAAAACCTTATTTATTCGTATTTGATTTAAAAAATAATAATTATTAAGCAAATGAGTGGATATTAAACGCATATTAATTTTAAATATACTTAATTAAAAGAAATATTAACAATTAATCTAGATAGTTATGTAACTATGGAGGCGCATCATATTTCTTTCAAAGAAAATTCACAAAATATAGATACATTTTTGTTATTCATTACAACATATTGAAATGTTGAAAGGAAATTTAAAAGTTATTTAGTTTTCATCAGTAAGTGCTCTATCTAATGAAGGAGATAACATAACATATATAATACGTACGTTGATGTGGAAAAAGGATTAACACAAAACATTTGGCTGTTTAGCGGTTTACAGAAAAAGCTATAAAACCAAGGTCATCGGAATGAGGTTTACCTTAGCACGTGCGAGACGCGAGCCACAGGCTTTCCAACAAATTTGTGTGTACACTTGTAGAGGCGCTCTTCTCCAACTGATGTGGCCAACAAGTAAACACCTCACGGCATAACCTGAGTTTCACAGTGAACAATGTGAAGACCGCGAACAATATCGCGTTCGCACAACCCGGCACATCCACCACAAGCCGGCGGATCAAAACATTACTCTCACTAACGTTTTCAACACACAGACTCGATTTGCAAAATTTATTCATCGCATCCGTCGAAAGCACCTATAATTTTTATGAGCCGCACTAAAAGTAAGCTCGGGACTGAAAACCGATTACGCTCCCGATTGTTTTCGGTACGTCCGGCACAATTGTGAACACCGATAAACTGTGAGAAAAACACCACAGATACAATAATGCAGCTCGGTAACTGCCGGAAAACTCGTATCCGCACGACCAGTACAAGTCAAATACGTGCGCTCGCCGGCCACACCGCCGCGCTGTAAACAGAGAGCGCGCCTCGACAACACGCGCACACATCGATACGGCACGTATCGCTCGCACACATGCGCTACCGGCTCAGCGCGCACACTCGAACAAGGGACGAAAATAGGCATCACGTCAACTTCGACCAATGACTTCGCAGCATTATCACGTCATGGCGAATTGTGATCGGTTGAGGCTCCATTGATAGATTGGCCACCGGCGATCGTTTCAATTCGCGATTAACTGAAAGTTTTTGATAAAACTTAACTGATATGAAATCTTAACAGATGGAAACTTCTACATAATCTATACGATTTAAAGTAACGCAAATTTCTTGATAGTGAGGATTAATGTGTATACACTTAGTGAAAATAAAGCCTAATGTAGGTTTTGCGAATTCCTATCACGTATGATTGAATTTAATGTAATTTTTAACGATTTCTTTTAATGAATACTTAAATGTTTCAATGCTATCTAAATTAATATTTATATCCATCAGGAAGAGTGTCTATAATATTGTTGCTTGTCGAATGTTCTAGAGTTCAGCATCTTCAACAATACATCCGCATTTCAATCATAGAAACTGATGTGTTTATTCATATCTATTATTAAAATCTTCTAATATGAATTAAAAACTAGATTTTTATAGAAAATACACATAATAATTAATGTCTGGACATTGTGATTTCTGAATTTACATTATACCGGACTACATATTTAAGTAGTTACAAGTAGCAACCATTCAATTCAAATTCGATTTCAATTGCTTGATATAAACAAGTTGCAAGCGAACTTGAACGCTGAGTTATATGTAGTAAAGTTCAGATTAATTTTAAAGTGTATTTAATTGCACACTGTAAAGAGATTAACAAGAATATTTTATCTACGTTAATGAACATAATCGTCGCTGCGCGTTCAAAACCGACTATGTGTTTTATACTTACATAACAATTATGTTTTATTCTCTTGAAAAGACAAGATAACATAGTGAATTTTATCATCGCTAGAACGATATATATCATTTGTTATTATTGAGTACTTTAAATTCGTATTTCATCGCGGTTTTTAATTATATAGAAGTGTAATTATCACCTAAAGTGGCTCATAAATGATAAAACGAAACGCTCTTCGTAACGAAATACAATGAAAACAACAGTATAATCTGTAAAGCATTTATAGAGTTTTAGATGATAAAAACAATATCCTGAAGAGCCTTTAATGCTGGTTGAATGATGTATATTACTCACCTGGCCACTAGCCAACCTGGAGATGAAAAGCTGTGTCCAAACATAATATCAGTATGCGTCGGCAATCGTCCAGTCACCTTACTAAGCTTAGCGAATCACATTGCATTGTAATATCAGATAATACTGTGGCAAAGATTGCGCTACAACTTGATAAGAACAAACTATTTATTAATGTTTAAAAACAGTCGTGTCTCACAATCGACGACCTATTGTAACTATTGTTACTACATTTTATAAATACCGAGGATAATCCCAGAAGAGTACACGCCCGCGTAACCACAGATCACGCCGCCATGGTCTGGGGGTAAATTTCGCTCCCGCACACCAGACTAGGCCCCCCTCGGCAGCAGCTCAAGCCTAGGTCCGTTCCCTCGGCGTGGAGCCCTTGAGTACGCTGCTCGCGCGATACAGTGACACAAAATCTTACATCACTGCGACAACATTACACATATCACCTCCACACACGTGCACGCACACACGCTTACACATGCAAGTGGAAGGGTTTTATTTTTTTCCCTTATCAAACTGAAATAGCTTAGAATATTATCCGATACGTAATATATATAAGAGTTATTGATGTATGTATGCTTGGTACACATATATGTTTCAACAACTCATATATGTATGAATAGTTAGCTTAGCTTAGGTTAGCTCAGATAGGTCGCGAATTGCATGTATCAGGCAACAGCCAAAGCCGAGGTGTGCCGCGCACCCTTGAGCTAGTTGTCAAAATAAAATCGGCTGAGTGCCTTAAGCGCTCGCCTTAGTAGTCCGGTGAAGCTATTAAGACCTTGCTGGGTCAATAGCGTAGTCAGTTCGAAAAATAAAAAAAAATGAAGAGTAATATGCACATTTAACACTCGGCACACGTCTAAATATTGTAACTTAATTTCGACACAGTTACGTGCTCAGTGATGAATGAATTTATTGAGGAAATACAACACATGCCCTCTAAAAACAATGTTGATTGAAGGGCCAAGCCATATACACTTTACATAACCTACAATTGAGGCATCATAGACATTTTATATAAGACTAGCTACTGCCCGCGACGGCGTCCGCGTGGAATGGTTACTTTAGTCTAACGCTAACACGTAGCGAAAGCTATCAAAAGGAAAATAAACGATTTTGAAACATTCTTCATTGGTACTTCGCTCCTATCGGTGTTAGCGCGATGATATATCCTACAGCCTTTCTCGATAAATGAGCTATTTAACACTGTTATAATTTGTCAAATCGGACCAGTAGTTCCTGAGATTAGCGCATTCAAACAAACAAACTTTTTTTTATATATCATAGGAGGCAAACGAACAGGTGGGTCCCCTGATGTTAAGTGATCACCAACGTCCATAGACACTTGCAACACCAGTAGAGTCGCAAGTGCGTTGCCAGCCTGTGTATGGGGGAGGGGTAGGAAAAGGAGAAAGGGGAAGGGAAAGGAGGTGGGCCTCCGGCGCTGTCACTGACCGTACGAAACGCAACAATGCAAGTACTGTTACTTCACGTCGGTTTTCTGTGAGAGGGTAATGCTACCCCGAGTGAGCCGACCCATTCATGCTGAAACCAGTAATAGCTTCAGCATGGCTCTACCACCTACCAATTCTTCAGCTTTATAATATTAATATAGATTTATACAGACAATCTAAACGTAAATGTACAGTAACTATATCACTGCTTACACCATTTACAAAAATAATAGCGTAACGGTTTCCTCAGCACAGTTTGATTATAATCGATATAAAGTATAAAGGGTAAATAAAAATAGGTAATAAAATACAAGTTTTTTTACATTTAAAACATCTTGATGTTATGAGTTCCGGTTTTTTCTAATCGCTTTTTGTGTAAATAGCTAATTCTTTTGATTAGGCGATGATATAATGGAATAACAATTAGTTTAAAGTCTTATAGTTGTAGTGATGTACCTACGTTACTTAAATATCATAAACATAACATAAACATTATTTTTATAAGAAACATTTCATTTAACAATAAGAAATTGTGCTATATGTTGTCTTATACATCCTGATTTAACCGGAATCATACCGGATTCAAATATTAGCCAAACGGTTTGTTAATTTCTCGAACATTCCGCGTAACGTAGAGACGCGCTGCAACAGTGGGAACTTTGATTTATGTAATACTTAAATACACACACACACATACATCTATGACAAATTTTCTTCATTTTAGTCGTATTAAACCGTACGTTTACTTCTATCTTCACGACAGTGACTTAGTAAATTCTTACACAAAGGTCGACGCGTTAGTGCCTGCTTTATAATTGGTCTAATCTCATCAAATTTTCTCTTGCATGCTTGACAAAAGACGGTATTTCACCTGTCCATCACTGTTCTTAATATCTGTGCTTTCAATTTATTAGACACTTTTATTTGAGCTACAATAGACTATATTTATTCCGTTAATTTAAAAAATGAGCCGTCACGGGACGCCTGGCAGATGTGAAACATCGAAATTATTTTGTGTACATTATATGCCTAAAAGAACAGATTACGACAGGAATCAGCTATGGCATAATGAAAAGATAAAGCATTACAAATTTGTTCCATAAAATAATAACTGTTTATTTATTTTATTACATAAATATTCATTTTTATTCAATACAAAAATTCAACTAGGTCCAGGCGCTGTTTGTTCGGAGACATTTATCTAAGGGCGATAGGTCGTCGGCGCGTGCCGCGTAGCCCTAGTATAACGAGTGGCCGACTAAGCAATTTGAATCTTATGTTTATACAAATAGGGTTGAAAATGTTTTTGAGTATTTCGTTAATAGTGAAAAGTTCGTGTTTTGCGTCGCCACACGCGTTGCGCCAAGCCAAAATCAGGTTTACCCGTGGCTATTGATATTACACATAAAAAATGGTTAAATTCATACTAAAAACAATTGTGATGTTTTTAGATTAAACGTCGAGCAAAATATTGATATCCCTATCTTTCATAGACTTTTAATACTTTCCAGTAACCAGCCACTTATTTTAGAAAATGTCTCCATTTTTTAAGATTAATTAAATTAAAACAAATGCTGATTAAAATCATATCTGCAGTTCTTAATGTTTAATAAGTTTCTTGTCCAATTAAAGGTCATTTCAAAATGATGGTTAATTATACAAAATACACATTAAGGATAAAACAATAAAAAAACAATTGAAACATAATTATGAATGTATCCGTTGAGGAATAGTAATCAGTTTCTTCTCAACTGTTATTCTATGAATTATATGTTAGGTTAACTACCATAGAGGTTTTATTTGTTCAACTTTATAAAATGATTCATAATCAATGAGCAATATTCTAAGTATACATCTTCATATGTTACAAGTAAAAACAACGTGTGGTTCATCTTACCACTGACTGACAAAACTTATCGTAAGATTTAAAATTGGTAATTTGAATTATTATATAAGTTTGAACCGATTGTGACTCAGTGATTAAATAGCGTGCTGGAACATCGCGTCGATTGAGATTGGTTCCCATTCGCCTCATTCGCTGCTCAATAACCGGAGCTTTCCGGCTTTTTTGGAGTTTTTTCTAAGCCCGACTCGCCAGCTACCATCTTTGAGTGGAAAATTTGCCGATATGAACCTGAGTGTGTTCCGGCAGCTCCATTTGAGAGTCGGTTCTGGGTTTAGCGTCCTCTCCAATTTGGACCACATCATCAATTAACATTAGATTGTGGTCAAAGTGGTAGCTAAAATCTATAAAATATCTAAGAAAATTACAGATATGATTAATGTACTAGAGATAATAATTTTAATGGTGGTAGAGCCGCGCTGAAACTATTATTGGTTTCAGTATGAATGGGTCGGCTCGCGCGGGGTAGTACCACCCTCTCATAGAAAACCGACGTGAAGTAACAGTGCTTGCATTGTTGCGTTTCGTTCGGTCAGTGAGAGCGCCGGAGACCCATCTCCCCTCCCCTCTCCTCTCTTCTCTCGCTTTCCCTCCCCTAACCCTTCCCTCCGAAAGATGGTAACGCACTTGCAAATCCTCTGGGGTTGTTAGTGTCCATGGATGGTGGTGATCACTTAAAAGCAGGTGACCCACGTGTTCGTTTGCCACCTATGACATAAAAAAAAAGAAAAAAAAAAGATATATCCTAAATCTATTGAAATATGATTTTTTACAAGAGTACACAAAATAGTTCATTTCATACAAAAAATTACTTGATATAGTTTTGTTATAACGAACAACTCCCTGTACCATAGAAATTAATTAACTTTGATTTGATTTATCTTGAAATTTATAACATTTATACTATTGATTGATACAGGCCATATAGCAGCAACAAGCATTTGTTTACGAAGAAATACTTAGATAATTTAGACATAATTAAATATTCAAGACTAAGTACTAGCAGTATTATTGTTTATATTATGAGTTCATCATATGAAGCAGCAACAAGATTTTTAAAGTGCCGAAATTTCCAAGAAAGACACCTATGACTTGAACCGACCACCAGCCATTGTGATGCCACGCAGGGGTGGTGCCATACGGCGACTTTAACCGGCTAAAACTCCACGACAACCAACGCCGCACTATGGGAGTGTCCCGGGGTTGCGTTAGCAAGCTCCGCAACACCCCCTGGCGGCAGGCGTTTCCCACGCCATACCCGACTGAGGCAGCCCGGTTGTGAGACTGCCTCCCAGCCCGCCGAACCCGTGCAATGGGAGTCCGGGGCCCCCGCCCCTTTCTCCCTGAGTTCGGCAAGCAGCGGAGAGGCAAAGCCGCTCCGCCACCGACCCGCAATTGATTTTTTATTGAGGTTTACTCCTCCTCCGCCTGAGCCACCCTGAGATCCCCTCCGGCCTACGCTATCCTACGCAACCCCCTCC
>MU158751.1:1480436-1492224 GCA_015888305.1 Antheraea pernyi | reverse complement strand
AGCCGACCCATTCATGCTGAAACCAGTAGTAGCTTCAGCGTGGCTCTACCACCTCCGAAAACGTATACACGTAGTTAGTTTATATTTACGATAAGAGATGGCGCGGTCACGAATTTTAACTAACTATCGTTGTTCCTCAACAGTCAGGTGTGTTCCAGACGGAGGTGCTTTGCGTGGGCCATGAAAACATATGGCTTGGGTTTTGCCTATTGCGACCTCTAAACCCAGTTGTCTGATTCTATTCACCACCTGCTCAACACTGACCGTGGCTAATCGTAGAGCCTCTGCTACGTTGATTCCATGTGCTGTAACCAGCGTATCATCCGCATAGCATATTAGATTAGCGCCAGTCAGCAACACGCTGCGCAGCACCCAATCGTAGGTGATATTCCACAACAGTGGGCCAAGAACTGATCCTTGCGGAACTCCACGGGCTATTTGTCTGCGAAACATTGTGCCATTTTGACCGGTATAGGTCACGTGTCTATCTTCCAGATACGATGCTATAATACGTTGGAGATACTGCGGCACCCTATGGCGCCTCAACGCCTGTTTTATACACTCCCAGGGTAGGCTGTTGAAGGCATTCGCTATATCTAGCGACACAGCCAGCAACACCCCGCCCCGGGAGACTACCTCCTCTGAGAGAGTTTTCAGCCGCAGAATAGCATCGATCGTGGACTTCCCTGTTCGAAAGCCAAATTGTGCTTCTGACAAATCGGGTCCGGTCTGCTTTAGATGGGTCACAAGACGCTTGGATATAATGCGCTCCAGTAGCTTCCCTACTTCGTCGAGCAAAACGATAGGCCGGTATGCGCTCGGAGAGTCCGGGGGATGGCCTGCTTTCCCCAATAGTACTAGGCGTCCTTCCTTCCATTGACTCGGGAAGACACCTGAAGTTATACAGGCGTTATACAGACGTCTCAGTCTTTCCCCAAGGTGATCTATGGCTAGTACCCAGACGCGACCTGGGATCCCATCTGGTCCCGGCGCGGTATTCTTCGCCCTAAGCCTCTTCACAGCTAAGTCTAGCTCGGCTTGGCTCACCGTAGGCGCCTCGTACTCTCCGTCCTGGGTTATTGCTGTGGTCGTAGTTGCAAGTCTAACCTAACGTAACCAAAGCGAGACAAAAGAACAAGATAGCGAATATTCAGCGACCGCAGTGCATTTAATATGAGACCTTTATAAAGCCAGGGTTCAATACGTATTTAACTTTTTTGTAATAACACCGCTAAGGTCGTAAATTGCAGTCTTGCTTTTATTATTGTTAATTGCCAAGGACACCTGTTGGAGTCCTTTAGGATTACAGGGTCTCTAGGAAATTTTGGTCTCAGTTACTAAACACACCAGACACCAATCTTACCAGTAGTAAACGAACTTTGAAACTCTTTATACTACTAAAAACTCATTATCACGAAATAAATGTTGGACCCCTAAAATTTCGCTATATAGATTTTGCGTTGTATAAAGTAGACATATTTTATAATTATCAATACCTTACCATACTTTGTTTGATATGATAAGAAACACAAAAAACGTGTATTTAAATCAGTAATAAAAGGGAGAGTATTAATAATCAAATTTTAAATAAAGTAAATTAAAAAAAAAAAGTATTAACCGACTTCAATATCAATCAAAACCCCCCCATAAGGCACTAAAAAGCGGAAAATAAATAGTTTATCAAATTAACCAAATGAAATAAAACATATGAATATGTGTGCTACCTAGAGATGTACTGGAAGTCGGTACCAACCAAAATTTTTGTATTACAGAGACGCGAGATTGGACTTAAACTTTGTACTTATGTAGATGATATGATTTTCGGTTTGGTTGGCACCGACTTCCAATACATCTCTAGGTAGCACACATATTCATATGTTTTATTTCATTTGGTTAATTTGATAAACTATTTATTTTCCGCTTAAGAAAGGAGTAGGCTCGTTTCTTGAAAGTTTACTTACTTTGTCACGGATCCCATAATCAGAACCTAACCAAACTCTCATCAAACTACCCTTGAAGTACATCCTGTCCAATAAAAAATGAATCATCGAAATCGGTTAGCGTGATATTGAGTTATTCGTCTATTTGTCGTGTACATACTTAATGCAAATTTAAAACTTATACGGTTTTGCTCTGGATGCCGTTGTTGGAACTGGACCAAATTGAAATGGGACCATATGGGAAGCACCAGCTTTCAAATAAAAAAAGAATAATTAAAATCGGTTCACCCAGTCCAAAGTTATGAGGTAACAAACATTAAAAAAAACAGTCGAATTGATAACCTCCTCCTTTTTTTGAAGTCGGTTAAAAAACGACAGTTGATCTGCAATTATCCAAACGGAATTTCATTTGAATGATGCAAATATTACTTACTCTCCGGATATCCATCTTAATTTTGTTGTTTGATTTTACGTCACTGTTTCCGGATGTAACAGACTGACAGCTTCCACTCGCAGTAAAAGTGTTTGTTTAGTATTTTTAATTTTGTTAACAGTTGTGGTGCACATAAATAAGGAAAAAAAAAGTGTGTGTGTACTTATGTACACGCGTTAGAAATTATACTTCTTTGGCGTAACAATCTTTTCAAAATTTTGATCTTTCGCCTTTCGTCTTATCTTTTCTACGTTTGTAGAAAAAAGGTATTTAATATGTACATTGAAAGTTTTAATACAAAGAAATACAAACAACAAATACAAAGAAACAAAGCGTTGACTATAGCTAACTTCAGGGTGTTGGTTTTTCGTGACGATGTGCGCGCGCAGCGTAAAAATTTACTCTCATCATTTTTCCCTAACGCGCCAAAAGAAGTATAACTTCAAAAACTTTCTTTTTTTTTTATGTCATAGGTGGCAAACGAACAGATGGGTCATCTGATGTTAAGTGATCACCACCGTCCATGGACACTAACAACACCAGAGGAGTTGCAAGTGCGTTGTCACCCTTTGGGGGGAAGGGTTAGGGGAGGGAGAGGAGAGGGTAGGAGAGATGGGCCTCCGGCGCTCTCACTGACCGAACGAAACGCAACAATGCAAGCACTGTTACTTCACGTCGGTTTTCTATGAGAGGGTGGTACTACCCCGGACAAGCCGACCCATTCATGCTGAAATCAGTAATAGTTTCAGCGTGGCTCTACCACCATCAAAACTTACTTACTCTTTTTTCAAATATCCGATCCATAGTTAACATTGTCACTTACAACCATCTACCATTGTAGTTACCAAAAATCTGCATATTCTAACAAACCATTCCTGTGCCGGTAAAAGAGATATTTGTCAAACTGTTACAGGCAGGAATGAAGTATTATCGAAGAAACTAAATGAACTTCCAACAAAATCCGAAACAATAGGTCCAATGCAAATGAAATCGTTAGTGGGTAGTAAATGATTTAGTACAACTTTACTTAACCTTCCATTACGCGTTGCGCTTAAGCGAACAAACATTTGTCCACTGACAACGGAAATGTCAAGTCTGTTTAGTTGATAATGTCTTAAATTAATCTCAAAAACCACTAACCTCATGTTATTCTTTTGGGTAATCATTAACTTTGTTTAAGTTATAATTACTAGCAGTCATCCTGTCATATAAATAAGCTCTAATATTGTTAAAGAATATTGTAATTTAGTGTAATGCTACTACATTAATACTTAGTTTTTCCTTTATAATTTTGAACTAATAAATGATGACGTTTTCCTTAATTCCAATGGGCATTATGACGTTGATGTCACTCGCTTTCCTTCACTCCAATAGCAATTTTAATTTAACTTTTAATTATAACGAGGTGGTAGAGCGACGCTGAAGCTATTTCTGGTTTCAGTATGAATGGTTCGGCACGCCCGGGGTAGTACCACCCGACCCACAAAAATACCGACGTGAAGTAACATTGCTTGCATTGTTGCGTTCCGTTCGGTCAGTGAGAGAGTCGGGATCCTTCCTCCCCCTTTACCCAAACACAGACTGGCAACTCACTTACGACTCCCATGGTGTTGCAAGTGTCTATAGACGGTGGTGATCACTTAACATCAGGTGACCCACCTGTTCGTTTACCTCTTATGATATAATAAGGAAATAAAAGAAAATATATGAATATAAATACACATTGAAGTCCGGACCTTATGAATATAGAATCGATATGCGTCGATCAGAAAAATCATTAGCTTGTAAAATTAACTAACACACCAGTTTTTGTTCCCAATACACTGATTACAAACATTGAGAAATTGGGTGTTTCCTTTTTCCGATAGACACTACCGAAAACAAAATTTTTCCTAAACGTAGACAGAAGTAGTAAAAACAAAGTAAATATTTTAAATGTACTTATTATGCATAGTCTACTGCTGAATTAGCTACCATATTATATCTGGTCCGGAATTTTTAAATCGCATAATTACATAAATGGTATCCCATCTCACTGTTACCTAAAACTATTATATAACTAGCTGTTCCCGAGACACCGCGTGGAACCTAATGTAAAAAACATTGAGTAATAAAATCATTTGAATGTATTAAGTCCATTTACTCATGTACTATTATCTCGTACTTAAGTCGCGTCGTCGTTAAAATTACAATAACTTTTGACAAAGTGAACCGATTTTAAGGAGACCAAGACTAAATTTTACGCAAAGATATGCTTTATGATTTTCTTTTGGTTTATGCTTTATGGTTTTATCGCGAACGCAATATTTTAGCAGTGATGCGTGTTCAAAGAAACAGACGTACTGACATTTCTAAAAAGGATTGAAATGTATCTTAAGTTTTTTTTAAATATCATAGCATAGGAGGCAAACGAACAGGTGTGTTACCTAATGTTAAGTGATCACCACCGTCCATAGATACTTGCAACACCAGGGGAGTCGCAAGTGCGTTGCCAGACTGTGTTGGGGCGTAGAAAAGTAAGGGGAAAGTGGATGGGGGAGATGGGTCTCCGGAGCTCTCACTGACCGAACGAAACGCAACAATGCAAGCACTGTTACTTCACGTCGGTTTTCTGTGAGAGGGTAGTACTACCCCGGGTGAGCTGACCCATTCATGCTGAAACCAGTAATAGCTTCATTGTGACTCTACCAAGTAAAAGATTTAGGTACATTGTTATTATATGTATAGATAATATAATACAATAGACAGTGGATTGAAATTTTAAGCTTACATACATTTATGTTTTCGATATCACGTGCGATATTTATCTACTTCCTATCAATCATTTTCCTCGAACGTTGATATTATAAGGATTCAATTATATATTCTCTGTATACACATTTTATTTATCTTGTTAGAATATTGTCCTTTTTTTACAAATTAAACTTTACGTATTCGTTATAAATGTTTTTCGATTACTTTTGTCATATTACAAGCAATTATAAATGTGTGTCATATTTATTCAACTCTAAAAATAAAACCCTCACCGTTCGTAGAGTAAGATAATTCCAGAGTGAACATTAAATATACGTAATTTAATAAACTGTGTGCCATAGTGATACGATATACCCATTTGCAAGTCAAATCAATGTTGACATTATAAATATAAATTTATATATCTCTCATCCGCAATATCTGTTCACAATTATAATAATCGCTTCCACTGTATAATCATTCTAATTATAGTTATTGCAATAGCAGGAAATACTATAATGAAATTATTAAGTGGATATGTGTGATTACGTCGTATAATGCAAACTTCTTATTTTTCGTTTTGCATATTATATACATTATTTAGTTATTTGATCTCTCCTATTTGTTTTTATTTATAAAAAAACGAATATAAATTCAAATTATGTTAATAGAATTCCTTTGCAATCTGTTAGACAATCATTTTTTAGACTATAAGAATTGAAATGCGTGGCTGCAAATGTCACAAAATTTAACTTATTTAAACAATATTTTAATATTTATCAAAATAGTATAAAACTGGTATTGATTATAAAGCGTATATTGAAATCATTTTTAATTAATTTATATCTATACTAATATTATAAAGAGGTAAAGTTTGTGAATTTGTGACGTTGTAAGGGGTAATCTCAGGAACTACTGGTCCGATTTGAAAAATTCCAGTGTTATATAGCTCATTTATCGAGGAAGGTTTTGGGCTACATATAATTACGCTAAGACCAATAGGAGCGGAACACCGATGTAGAATGTTTTAAAATCGGGGCTTTTTTCTTCTTGAGAGCTTCCACTACGTGTTAGCGTTAGCCTAAAGTAACAATTCTACGCGGACGAAGTCGTGGACAGACACTAGTTACAGATAAAGAGAACAATAGATATTATATTAAAATGTATAACCTGGACGTGACCATCATAATGATCATATACCAGTCACAGTGACTCTTTTTTCGTTTTCTCGCATTTCGGGAGATGTCAACATTTCAACCAGTGTAAATATATAATACTATAAAAAAAGTATTATATTAAATACATTTTACAATCGTGATACTAAAAATTATAACCAAACTATTATTAGTTTAATAGCTTTTATAGCATGATTAGCATTTTGGAGCGAACATTGCTTAGTTGATAGCGTGCTTGAACACGCGTCGAAAACTTGCTACCGAATCGGAACTTTCTATGAAGGCAAACATCGTGAGGAAGCATGGTGGCTTTTATAAACCCATCTGCCTACTTCCATACACTCGTTGATGCATCCCGGCAGCTGCACCTGAGAACCAGCCCCTCCTCTAGCTTGAACGGGTTTACCATCTTGGACCACGTCGGATGAAATTGTCATCAAACGCTATAACACCTATAAAGCATAAAAGGACGCGAGCTCTGAATGTGATCTTACTAATGAGAATGATATTATGTCAACGCCGAAACAAAAGTGAGAAGGCACACACTTGACATATTGACGGGACAAAGAGAAGCGCACACGTTCACAATTTATCTACCGCAACGGCGAACTAGAGCGACCGCGACTCATTGGAATTATATGGACATGTTTTTATTTTTAACATTATTCCGTGAAATGAAGACAATGTACCTGAATGTTTTTATTTTAAAGTCTAAGACATACGTTGTTCTAAACAGCCTTACAGCGTTGCCTTTTTCGGCAATGATATTATTATGCACCTTGTGGCATTATAGGTACCTACTATATTGCATCGAACGTGACTAACAACGCTTCTCGATTTGATTTTTATCAATAAGTGCATGACATTGTATTTAGTTTAAAAAGTCACGAGAACTCGTTTCTTATACATAAAAGACGTACACTCATCGTCTATTGTTAATTAATCAATATAGGAAATTAAATAAAATGTATGCAGCAAATATTAAATTCTAGACAACTGAGTATGGAAAATTCGTGCAACATCAATATATACGTTGATATTGAGTTTTAAGAATTCCTTTTGTTTATATTATATAATTTACCAATATTTATATGCTATAATGCAACTTTTGTTTTCTAAACAATAGTTTTTTTTTAACTTTTGCATACAATCCCTAAATCTTTTAATTTCCATTGAAGGGTATATAGTTAGTTATAAGTACAAATTAGTCGTTTTTCTGTCCGATTCTTCGAATGTATAGATTTTAGATCTGATATAAACTGTCACGTTAACCCGAATAATAATAAGAATGTAAATTTAAAGTGTCTGTACTTTTCTATTTTCGTGTAAAAAAATGTTGCAGGTGTCAAGTAATCGAATAACATTTCAATCATTTCAAAAAATGTCTGTCTGTCTGTCTATCTGTCTGTTTTTATGAACACGCATTGCCATCACTGCTAAAGTACTGGGTTCACAGTAAAACCTCATTGTTATTATAATTTTAATGGCGCCGCGACTTAAGTATGAGAGAAAAGTAGATAAGAAAATGGACTAAACACGTTCTGATGATTTTATTAGTCATTCTTTTGTACACTAGGTTCCACGTAGATGAAGTCGCGGGCACAGCTAGTCTAAAATATAATTACATCTATCTTGGTATATCCTTAGTATGTTATAAAACGATATATGTAGGTGTTCTAATTTTTGCGATAATCAAGTACGAAAACGCCTCTTATACATTCTTAATTTATAGTTTCCACGCAGCTGTATTCTGCTCCTTTGTGAGCATCTAACCAACTAACACTACTTGGATGAAACTATGAATAAAATTAACTAATTATATATATTTTCATCTTTGATCCCACGAGCACAAAGTCTACAATCGAATAAATTGTTTGACTTAAAATTCTCATAATTAATTTTATGAGTGTTAGCGGATATACTTTATAGATTTTGAATAAATTTGCATAATGTTTATAACACAATAAACAGTTTATATAACCGATTGTGAAAAAGTTGATTGTTGTACAGGACGTGGGACGAACTCAAGTGAATGTCACGCGAAATACTCGCCTTCTAATTACACTTTGATATTGAAATTATCTCTCGTCCGTTACTATTTCGGTATCTACTGGTGTTATAATTATATTTAATTTTTATGTAAATTGCAACCAAATTAGTTTGTTATCTAATGTCTACTTTATTTATATTCTAAAATGCATTTTACATACATTTTTCACTTACTATTTATATGCGAACTTTAAATTGAGAGTTACTTAAAATAATCTCCATACTTCAGCGACCAATGAATTAAGAAACGCGTTTTAATTGTTTGAGAGAATCCGCTGTATATGTTTTCGTCTGTTATTTAAGATTGAAAAAACGTAGAAATTTAAAAATAATAGCTATATGCTTCATATTAACTTAAAATTCATATCACTTAAAATAAACGGAAACATTCTAAATGGAATAATCCAGGAATGAAATTAAAAGTTATATGGCCAACTTGATCACTTTTTAATAATAACATATTTTCTAGTAGGATAGGAGAAAGGTTAATATTACTGTATTAATACAACCGCAGTAGATTGCAGTAAACTAAAAAAATACACTTTTGTAATGAAAAATTACAACAATTTTCTTTGTATGGTAACATACTAATTTAACCAAAACTGCATGATCTATACATTTCTGCCACCTAATTGAAAAGTCATTTAAACCTTTGTAATATAAATCTGAGGACATGAACTCTATGACTGTAAAAACAATTGAAATTCGAACAATCAAATGTCATATTTTTTAAATAAAGAATGCTATATTTGTCATGTGAAAAAGTTTCAATCTGAAATCGCACAGCATACAGATTTAATTTTAATTCAAATTGGCCAGTACGTTATAACGACGACTTAATATTTAAACTCTTTTAACTAATTATTACAAACTTTCTTTTTCAACATTAACATTGTTATAAAAATTATAATAGTATAATGAATATGAATAAAAATTAATTTTATAATTTAAATCCTTTTTTGTAATTAAATATGTTATGTTAAGTTTTCCTTCATAAAATGTCTGTCTATTCCCTAAAATATACCGTGGAAATAGTTCACATGTCACTATCGAAATTGATGTCCTTTGTTCTGTAGTTGTAAATCTAGCGTAGACGGAGGGTGTCGGCCGTATATCGTTAATAACTGAATGTCAAGAATTTCTCACTGAAAGTAAACGAAATGAACTCAGAGCTAGTAATTATTCCGATTACATTATTGCATTACAAATTTATAATTGTTCATAATTATTATTTCTCTTTGTTCGCTTTTCTCTTGTTTTACTTATTTAGTACTTAGGGCATACTATATTTGTATTTGATATATACCTAATGTGGTGATAAAAATACTACGTGAAGAAAAGTGGTGGGTGTAAACACTGCGTCGCGTAGAGTGGGAGCAGTGTGTTTGGCACGCCTTCTGGTATTGGATACATACGCTCTTCTCGCTTTCTTTTTGAAGGTTTCACTTCTACCATGTGTGAACTACATACAATTTTTTCTTTCAGAGAGCGCGTGCTTTCTTTTTTAAATTAGTCGAAGTATATCTGGCCAGTATTCGAAAATTAAACTTAATAAGGTTGTGGCAGTAATTATGACCCAATTAGGTATACATTACATCAATGACACACTCACATGGCATCGCCTTATTTTTATCCCATATCTATGAGTAAAAGTCTCATCAAAATCGTTCTATCCATTTCGATTAACTCGAACAAAAAGATATTAGTGTTATTTATTTATATCTATAAATTTGGTTTTCAATGTATTATTCGTCACTTTTTTCATATGCATACGTGCGCTAGTTCAGTGACTGGCTCTGTGACCACCACATGTGTTATTCCATTGATAATGGGGTGACATTAAAATAATTCAGAGTTTTAAAATATAAATGAGGATCTGCCAGTCTTGAGTGGAATTTATACGAAGTGTGAATGTTATTAATGATTTAATTAGTATTACACAAAAACAATATTACCATTACGTTGCCATGTGGTGGCCAACTATCAAAATAACGTAGTTCTACCAATTTCAGCAAAAAAACAGTGCGTGACCGAAAGCCGTGAAGATGTTCGTAAAGGCTTTCAGTAGAAATTATATAAAAACTACCTCCGGGTTTAACGTCCGATGTCGCTACTAAATACTGTATAATCAAAAAGCATTACCTAGATGTTCAATTAAGGTAAAAAATATTTTTACCATCTATAACAACAATTCTCAAAATTTTTATTCTGTGATTATGTTACACTACAGATTAATGCAATAAAAAATTATGTGTTTTTTATTATCTTTATTAAATGTAAGTAGATACATAACAGATAATACGCTGATTGTGTCAAGGGTAAATGATATTTATTACAAGCTCACAAATACATAATTTGTCTTCTTATTTTGTATCATTCTGAGCGAGTGAATGGAATATTTTTATTTTATAGCCCGTTTGACATTTCAATATGGCGTAAGCTTTTCTCATAAAACGCTATTTTACGCCGCATTAAAATTACTCGTGAATACTATAATTAATATACATTAAGAATGAGATACATATTTTCGTGTCACATTTCTTATATTAGTAATATCCGCTGTAAAGATTTTTAAAATAAGAACTGAACTGATTTTTGATAGGGCAAAAGCTTACGGGTTCGCGTCACCGATGACCTGGACATGCTGGTGACGTATTGCGCTTGCGCCAGAATAGCGACGCGTAGTATAGCGGCCTGTGTACATGTAAAATTGATATTTTGTTTTAGCTTGTGCAGCCCATAATATGTTTAATTAATTAATAAACAGTTTAAAAATGTTTATAATTATTGCTGGGAGTACTTATAGATGTGTATACCAGACTAATGTTGATAACTTAAATTTATTACTATAACCGATTTAAAAATTCAACAAAGAAATCAGTTATTCCATTATTTTGGATTTTCACTTCTCTTTGCAGACCTAATGACTGCGTCGATTTTTTTTTACATTTTTATAAATTTTAAAGTTTAACCACGATCTCTCGCAACCCAATACTTTACTTTACCGAAATATCCAACTCCTTCATAAGTATTCGAACCTACGTCGATTGACGCTGTGTCCAATTATTCTAATCACAAAGCCATAATCTATTTTAACATTGTTTATTAAATCTATACTCATATTATAAAAAAAGTAAAGTAGGGAGTAATCTCTGGATCTATTAAACCGATTTTTTTACCAATAGAAAGCCACGTTATTTGCGTGGGTTATAGGCTATATAATAACCCGAAAAATGAAAAGACTTTTTTGTGGGAGTCGGATTTGCAAAGTAAATCGGCGAAAAAACGGTCGAACGATTACTTTTTTTTTTTTTTCGAACTGACTATGCTATTGACCTGGCAAGGTCTTTACAGCTTCACCGGACTACTAAGGCCGAGCGCTTAGGGCACTCAGCCGATTTTGGTTTTGGGTAACATACACAAGGGTGCACGCACACCTCGGCTTGGGCTGTTACCGA
>MU158751.1:1371671-1479379 GCA_015888305.1 Antheraea pernyi | reverse complement strand
GGTTTTTACAGCTTCACCGGACTACTAAGGCCGAGCGCTTAGGGCACTCAGCCGATTTTGGTTTTGGGTAACATACACAAGGGTGCACGCACACCTCGGCTTGGGCTGTTTCCTGGAAAAAGACACGTCTGTCCTAGCTAACTATTCTAAGCTATTCATACATATATACATTTGTGAACCATACAATCGAAATTGCATGATTCACAAATGAATACGTGTATATCGGATTGAAACGAACTTAAACTATTCGATTCAGTTCGATGAGGGAAAAAAAAACAAAACCCTCCCACCATGTGTATATATGTGCACGTGTGTGAGAGAGATGATCTCATATGTCTGTTCAAGTGATGTAGGTGAGTCACTGTATCGCGTAAATAATATCAAGAGGGCTCCGCGCGGGGACGACCTAGGCTCGAGATATTATTGAGAACCGCGAAGTGTGCGGGAGCTAATAGGGATCGATTACAAAAGCGTGGGCGCAACACGCATTTTATAAGATTGAATTTAAATTTACTAACGGTGACGGCACCGAAGTCTAAAAATAGACATAACAAAAATTATTATTATTGTTTGACGGTTATTTTTAGGGGAAGATAGACGTAAATACGCGATTTACTCTATCTTATTTGAGTTATTTATTTTTTTAACAGCTGCGCGCGCGAGCCGTTGTAGTGTAGCCGCGATGGCTGGAAATCTATGGATTGCCGTGACGGCACCTAGTAGCGGATTACGAGAGCACTCTTCGTACGCCGAGATCTCCGAGATCTCGTGGAAAATGAGTAGTTGACCTGCGTAGTCAATACTCGATAGGGAAAAGGAGTATGCGGGGTCATCCTGTGAAGGATTAGCCGCCGGAGGTTTGGGAGTATACTGGGACGCGGGTTTAGGAGCCCACGGGGCCTGAGGGGCCCGGTAGGGGCGGGGGGGCGCACTAGTCGCGGGTACGGACGCTGCCGGTGCACGAGACGTGCCCGGCAGGTTCGGGAAGGCCTCTCGAGACATGAGAGGCGGAAGTCGAGGACGGGCGGGGGCAGCGGCCGTCTTAGACGGCGACGCCTGCCTGGGGTATCGAGGACGCTTTGTGCGTGGGGCGCGGGGACATCCGCGATAATTCGCGGTATGGCCCACGCCGCGGCACAGAACACAGCTCGGAGGTTCGGAGGCGTCTTTCGTGCGAGAACACTCCCTAGTGGAGTGGTCGCCGAGGCACTTAACGCACCTGGGTTTCAGGCGACAGTTTCGTGCGGAGTAAATATTGTCATTCATACTATAATTAATATGAAAAATCAAAAGAAAGCACATTTATTTTATTGTTTTGATTTTCACTTCTGTCGGCAGTCCTTATGACTGCCTTTTATTATTAGGGTGGGACAACGTCCGCCGTAGTTTGTTTATAAGTAGAAAAACAAACCAATAACGAATCTAAACAATTTTATATTGTTTTGATGTGAGCTTTGCTTTATTATGATACAAATTAAAAAAACTACACATATGCGATCTATATTTCGATGTTATAAACAAAATAATGTTATTTTTTTAATATAAATTCATTAGTCATTATTAACTTTTTTATATATCATCGGAGACAAACGAACAGGCGGGTCACCTGGTGTAAACTGATTACCGCCGTCCATAGACACTAGCAATTAGTAACACCAGGAGATTCGCAAATGCGCTGCCAGCCTGTGTTTGGGGGGAGGAAGACTGGAGGGGAGAAGAGAGGGAAGTGGAGGTATGCAAGAATGCAAGCACTGTTACTTCGCGTCGGTTTTCTGTGAGAGGCTGGTACTACACCGGGCGAGCCGACCCATTCATGCTGAAACCAGTAATAGCTTTAGCGTAACTCTACCACCTTCAAAAACAATGTTAATAGCTTTAGGTATTTAGATCTTGTTATTTAACATAATTTTTTATGATTAGATTAAGTTCCCAATATAATTAGAGGGAATTCAGGTCATTTAGTTGAGTTATAGCTCATTGTATGCACTGATAAATTATCTATTATGAGAATTGCCTATAATCCGCGATAAAGAGTTCTTTTGAATGATAATAATGATTAAGTTACACCTGTTTCTGATAAAAGAGATAACGTATGTGATAATATAATAATTAAACATTTACTAAATAGTTGGATGAGAAAAAGTTTTAATTATAAATAAACTTCGCTTTCTCCTGAATCTGCAACTATCGGTCATGGTTTCAAAAACAACTATGTAAGTTGTTTGACCGAACTATACTCGACAGGGTTTTGTTTATAAAATACTAGTTGATTCCCGCAACTTCGTCTGCATCGTTTATTATCTTAATTGTTTTGTTATATCTCAAAGGGCAAAGTTTTCGCCGAGAACTTGCAGTTGGTTTGATTTTTTCCGACACTTTTCACATTGGTTGGACCTGAACGCGGAACGCGGTTTTAATTCTTTTATTTTTTTACTAAAAAACGCTTTTTGTTGCGATGAGACGTAGTAGTGATCAAAGTAGTGAAAGTGGAAAGTTGTCCTTCCCGGTTGAAGTGCAAAGTAACATCCACTAATTTTAATTATGGATTTCCGCAAAGTATCGCCTTTTTAAATTAAATATCCAAGAAAGAAATCCGACTATTATTTTTACAATTTTTTTATATCATAGGAGGCAAACGAACGATGTTAAATCAAAATCACTTTATTCAATTTAGACCCTAAGAAGGCACTTATGAACGTCAAAACTACCACCGCTTCGGAAAACAACCCAGTCATCGAGAAGAACCGGCAAGAAACTCGATGCACAGAGATGAGTCAATTCCAAACATTTCCATCGTTCACATATTGATCCACTCTATAATACCATTGATATCAAAACCCGCTTGACATGGCGTTTAAATTCGAAATCCGGCGAATCGGTAACATCCTTTGGGACTTTGTTGTAAAATCTAACACTATTTCCTAAAAAGCTATTACTGGTTTTACTAAGTCTAAAACATGGGACAAACAGTTTCTCACAGTTTCTAGTATTTAGATTATGCCGGTTTTTTGACGAAATCTAGCTTCTCAAGGTTCTTACGGACATACATTAAATTTTCAAGAATGTATTGGGAGGGCAGAGTTAAGATATCGTGTTCCTTGACCTTGGTCTTGAAGGATTCGTGAGGTCCCATATTGTAAATTGCTCAAACTGCCCGAAGTGATCACTACCATCCATAGACACTTGCAACACCAGCGGAGTAGCAAGTGCGTTGCCAGCCTGTTTTTGGGAGGGGGATGGGGAGAGGAAAGGGAGGTGGGCCTCCGGCGCTTGAACTGACCGAACGAAACGCCACAATGCAAGCACTATTACTTCACGTCGATTCTCTGTGAAAAGGTGGTAGTACCCCGGGCGAGCCGACCCATTCATGCTGAAACCAGGAATAAATTCAGCGTGGCTCTACCACCTACCAACAAACTACAAATAAACGTGTTCAAACAAAATAAAAAACAATCTACCTTTAATATATATATAAGATTAATATTGGACCAAAGAATAAAACCAAATAAGAATAAAACAAAGAAAAAAAAAAAAAAATGTGTTGCTCTGTAAACATAGAAAGTTTATTTATTGCATAATAAATTACATAAAACTATGCTAAATTACATAATTACCTACATAAATACCCACCTGTAAACATAGAAACGACATTACAAGTTTATCTTTTAAAATTTTACTTTCTACAAGTTTTCTTTAATATTTTGTCAATAACTTTGACATGACATTACGATTATTGTTAAAAATACTAAATTTATTAGAGAGTTTGTAACTGGAAGATGAGGAACCTCCATGTAATATTTAAGAAATATATTTTCTTTACATATAATTTTTTTTAACTTTATTTTTGGCAACCAATCTTTTAGATTATTACTGCCATTGTCGAGTAGATAATAGTATTACAAGTTCCTCTTCCACTCCACTTTTGGCAACCAGTCCTCCAGTAGACTATTACTGCCATTGTCAAGTGAGTATCGATATTACAAGTTTCTTGATAAAATTTCAAGATGGCCACCATCTTGTTAGAACTTTCCATGGAGTTTTTGCGGCATCTCAGAATTCATGGTCCGCGGTATTATTTTCCATTCACTTCACTTATGCGCAATAAACAAACTATATTACATAAAACACCACCAATTTTACACAATATAGAGTCAAGTGACACAAGATTTTGAATAAAAAATAAAATCCACTACATGACAGACCAAGATCCCGCCAAAGACCTTAATATTACTTATTAGAATAAAAATACGGAATTTACATTTATATTTAAATATTAATTCTTAGTTTACCAAAATTAAATTAATATTTTCCGTCACAGATAAAACGTGCTAATTCCTCATACATTAGTCAAGGCTTATTGTCTGTTTGATTAATGTGTATACCAAATGACTACTATTGAATTCTTTTTTACAACCGTAAACAAGTTATCGGTTGTCAGATTGAGAGGTTATGTTACGACACGGCTTGGGTTGTACTCAAAAGACAACTTGTGCCATATAGAGTTCTGTAGAAGTAAATGAATTAATTTTCAAGGTAATGGTTTTATTTTAAAATGGCCATACATAATTACGTTCACACTTATGGGGGGAGCGGATGTCGTATACTCTAGTGAGATGTGACAAGGAAGGTCCGGGGGTCTAAGGAAACGTGACGTTTGCAGTTTATAATACAATTAAACAATTTTTTCTTTTGACCTTTTTTTTGTTTTATTTTTCAGTCACTTTGTTTCCACGACTTAGTGCCTTAAGCGTTCGCTCAAAGATGCCCGGTGAAGCTGTGAAACATATTCGACCAACAGCGGATAGTCAGTTAAAAAAAAAATAGTCCTTTATGACAACCAATTTGTTTCCACTGTTTAAATAATAAATATTGTGTACAGAAAGGCCTTGCAACAGCTATTTATATGTAAAACTATCGAGCCCGGCGGACGTTATCCCGCCCTGTAGTAAAAAAAACCGCATGAAAATCCGTTCAGTAGGTTTTGAGTTTATCGCGAACAGACAGACAGACGTGGCGTAGGACTTTGTTTTATAATTGTAGTGATGAAAGTAAAAAAAAACTTCATTAAAATGAGAAAAACTTTAGTAACAATCTGTTCATTATATATATAATTTAATCGAAATTATTTAACAGATAGTATTTGTTTCAATGTTATCTCTAAAGTAATTTAAAAAACGTCACCTCAAAAAAATAAGTCGTGCCACAAACTAATATTATAAATAGAAGTGAGCAGTTATATCATAGTTATTTTATTATTTCATTTTATTATGTCATTAACAATAAGTATTTACGTACACAAGAACTAATTCTTAGAAATTTATAACTGAGCTTAACCTAGAACTTTAGAACCTATACATGCAGTTAAGCATAACAAACAATGCATAAATGTTATTTATTGTGATTTTATATTATGACATTCATTTGAATAGTGTTTATTATTTAATACGAAACAACATAGACACATATGTGAGTAATAATTAAACCAATTATACTTAGTCAAAAAACAAAAGATATAATTTTTGGCAGGATCTTGAAATATCATGTAGTGGTTTTTATATTTTAATCATAATCTTGTATTATTTGGCACTATATTGTGTAATATTGGTGGTGTTTTACGTAATATAGTTCTGTTATTGTGCACAAATGAATGTGGATCGTAAATAATACCACGGATCATGGATTCAGATTTGACACAAAAAATCCCCGGCAAGTTCTATGTCGGCCATCATCTTATTAGTTCATTAAAATTAAAATGAAAATATCATTACCTACTCGACAGTGACAGTAATAATATACTAGGAGATTGATTGCCAAAAATAAATTCAAAAGAAAGATATAATACTTGCAGTCACGGCTCTATGCCAACGCGAGGCAGAGGTCCCAGTAATATGAATTTGCAATGAGTCTCCAAAGATATACAAGTAGTTACCCCAGTGATTAAAAGGTAATATTTAATGTAATAAAAAGACAGTCGAAAATTTCATTGCACGAAGTATGTTATTATGGCGGAAATAATAGCAACAAATAAAATATTAAGAGAGTAATTATACAAAAAAAACTATTTCTCATTTTTTTATATTTTCTCCTATCGTAAAAACATTATTACAAAAAGTCAAACATGATACGATTGAAGCATACATTTTAAAGGAAAACAAGACAATAAAAACCGATAAAGAGAAAGTTTGGGTTGTGGTAAGGATCTTTAAAGAAATTAAGAAAAACATTATTATATATTATAACTCATTTATAGGTATAGTGTGTTAAGACGGAACCCACGTATCCTAATCCTAGCCCAAATCGCACTTAGCCGAATTTATATACATCTTATTTTCTTGGGTTTCTATTGATTTTAAAAGTGCTAAGAGTAGCCGCAAGCGACATTCAGTATACAACTTAGAAGTAACGTACCTTGGGATATAATTTTATAACAACAACAATGTCTTTGGCTAATAAAGTGTATTTTATAGTACACATTAAAATGTATGTACTTGCGGATAGTAAATGTAAAATGGAAATTGTGTGCACGCTTGCTGTAAAATAATCCATAATATTAATTTATAAGGTAAAGCGTTCCGAATAAAAAGTCGTTACTTATGGAATGCACCTTTAAATCAGCGTTGCCAGATGTCCCTATTTTGGTGGGACGTCCCGATTTTTAAATCACAATTAAATGTCTCGCGCGGGACAGCCTCATTCTTTAATTGTAGTTTATCTGTTCAATAGCGTTATCGGTTTGATAACTTGTGAAAATGCGTTTCTGAATAGAAAATCATATGATAAATGTCAGTAAACTCAACGGACCATTCGACAGTTTATCTTATGGATAACTTTGTTGAGTCAATAACTATTGATAGTTTAACCAAGTATCTCAGAAACCGGGCATCAGTCCCGTTTTCGGGGATAACGCAGTCGTAGGCGCATTTTGATTTCTGTTTTTTTTTTAATTCAGAATATTAATAAGACTAACTTACAATAGGGTTAAATCTGATTTAAAATATCACATTTTTATTAAAATAAATATTCAATGTCGATTTTTGCTATCTATTGTCACGTAAACGTAATTCGAACTCAAATAAAAAGATAAATATGCAAAAATAAAATATACGTATTTTTACTGTCCCGCTTTCGACGAAAGAATCCCGCTTAATTCACTGAAAAATTTCGAAAAATCCAAACATGGCAAAAATAAATCAGGTAATGCTGCTTTAAATTCACATTTACGATTTAGGGTTAACAAATTACCGACATATTTTGATAAAAACTGTAACAAGTTTGCTTTCTATGTAAAAAGCAATTGCTAGAGGTACCTTGTTGTAATCTCCAACTAAAGGTATTAAATGCCTTTGTGTGGAGAAGGAAGGAGCTCAATCGTTACACACGCCGATTACTTATTGATAATTTCAAACGCTTAGTACTGGATAGTTTTTTTTTTTATTTAAGGAAGATAATAAAAAAGCAATTATCAAACGTATTCATTTCTTCACAATGTTTGCCATCACTGCTACTTGTTGTTATTAATTAAAGTAGGTCAGGGGTCCGTCGTAATTTAAGAGAAACTTTAGGCTACAGAAGTATTAACTCTTGTTAATTCTGTGTCTCCTGTATCAACCTGGCACCTATTATTTTATTTACTTGTATACTGATCAAACTGTATAATATTCTGAATGCAAAAAATTAAAACAACCGTGTGTTATCTATACACGAATAGACAGTGGGGAAACGGTTAACAACATCTCCCTCCTCTGTTTCTCAGCCGACTTTCCTCATTCTTTTTTTATTTAGTAACGTAAAGGTTTTTTTCTTGATGGTCGAAGTTCGGCCACTAGACGAGCACTCGTTTTATTAAATCAATATAAATTAAAATCAATTGCTGATTGTATGTAAGCGCATTACTTCAAAACGGCTGCGCTTATTTCGCTAATTCTTTTTATTGTATTTGTAATTGTGAGGACAATGTTTGTGTGGAAGAAAATGTTTAAAAATCACACGGAAAAGTGAAAACATTGAATTAAAAACCTCCATATACAAAGTAGGTCAGACTGAAGACAGTAAGGAAATTGTTAGAAATATTTAGAAATTTGACGTTCACTTTCAGTTACCATTTTATTAAATTACATGACCACACTGTAAAGGGAAGATTTGGTGCTATTTTTATCATTAGATGACCTTTGTGAAGCGGAGATGAGCAGCTAATATATTAAAAGCAAGGCATTATTGTGGGGACACGCTGGGGCACAGAGTTCCTTAAAGGGAATTTCGAAAATATCGAAAAATTGCTATAATCTTGGTAACCTTTACAACAATTTTTGAACTTTTATTATAATAGGTCAAAGTTATCCAAAAACTAAATCTAATCTATAATTCTTCAACAGTTTCCGTGTCATACAGTGGTTAGTTTGTAGTTGAGGTTGTAAAAAAAAATGAATTTATAACTTTTCGAAAATTTGCGTGCATTCAAAAAAGAAGTCGACAAAAAAGGCCTCATTAATAGTATTTTTTTCAGCCATCCTGCATTAAGTTGAGTTAAAAATTTACAGAATTTGACAAGTAACTATTTATCATTACATAGTATAAAACAAAGTCCCCTACCGCGTCTGTCTGTCTGTCTGTTCGCGATAAACTCAAAAACTACCTAACGGATTTCCATGCGGTTTTCACCAATGGATAGGGTGATTCATGAGGAACGTTTTAGTATATAATTAATCAAGGATTTTTTCATAATCAGGGCGGGAAAACGTCTGCCGGGCCCGCTAGTTTTTCAATAAGCGTAGTTCTATAGTCAACAAAACTAACTTCATATGATTATTATGACTCGTAAAACTGTACTTCAAAAATGAAGTTAACCTTTTACTCGTAAAACTGTACTTCAAAAAGTCCAAAATAAAATTAACCTTTTTGTCAATTGCTTATTAACTTTTGTCAATATACTATGTAGGTAAAAATATTGGTGAACTAATCTTAAAAAGCTCAAACTACAGTTTAACTTTCAATTACCAATTTACCTTGTGTAGTTTGTATTTTGTTGCCGGACCTTGGCATTTAAAGTGAAGGAAAAGACGACACATTAGGCAGGCGGTAGGCAATTTTATAAACAGGATTAAAGTATATCTTAAAAGCAATCATTAAATCCTATAAGACGTTTAAAAATTATAAAAAAGGTTTATAAAAAAAAACATCAGGCAATTAACATACGCGCATGAGTTAAGGTACAGTCACACATGTCAGTACAAAAGAAGCCGGATACAACACACTCAAATATTTACTAGTTTGAGTAAATAATGTAAACATGTGTTAGTAAAGAAACACGTAGATATGTGAAACTAATCAACAACGAGGTTTATTCCACGGATTTACTTACCTGGTTAGTAAGTTTGTCGGTTATTCGCTTATATTTTGTATTTAACTTCTTACTTCTATGCGAATAAATATGCGTTTGCTTATTTATTTAATGTTATGGGTTATATATACATTAAATAACGAATAACGAACGAGGCAATAGCGAAAGCGGGGTGGTAGAGTTTAACAGCCTGACTGGGTCGCAACCACAATGTATGTGGCGAAAAAGCCCTTCATAGTGATTCGCTTCTGCGGGTCGCGTTTCGGGATCAGCCCGTGCAAATACAGCTTTTTGCAGGCCGGCATGAGAGCGGGGACCGGCGATGGATAGTGTGTCACTCGGTGGTCATCATTGTTTTTGGATTGTACTGTGCTTACCATCAGGCATAGTGCTGTAGTTTTGACGTGCTACAATAAAAAAAACATGTAATAAGAATAATAAATCTAACGTTTTAAGAAATAAAATACATTTCAATCATTTTTAGAAATATCTGTCTCCCTATTTGTTTGAACACGCAACACTGCTAAAGTATTTCGTTCACGATAAAACCTCACCAAGAAAATCATAAAGAATATCCTCGAGTAACATTTGATTTCATCAAAATCGGTTCACTCTATCAAACGTTTTTGTAATTTTAATGAGGACGCGACTCGAGTACAAGAGAAAAATAAATAAGTAAATGGACTTAATACAATCAAATCATTTTATTGGTCACTGTTTCTTTACATCAGGTTTCACGCGTACGGATTCGCGGACACAGCTAGTATTTAATAAAACACAGTAACATTTTAATAGCTTTTAATTGTTATCAACTAAAGAGTCCCTGCACCGAGATGATCACCGGAATCTCGAACAACAATTAAATTTAAAAACAAATTTGATGGCATACATTCTAAAAATATGTCGATTTTAAAAGTGATTTGAGGTTGCCTCTGATATTAATTATATCGTTAACTATCCGTAATAAAGCTGGAACTTTTAATAAAGCATATCCATTTATTCAATTTACATTTTAACACTTAACATTCTTGGAATTCATTTATGTTTAATATAATTTTGAACTCTTTTATTAGCATTGATGACATTGCTCATATGGATTTTATGTTAACGTCAGTCATGCATACGTCTGGATTTCCTACGGGAATGTCCAGAATCATGGTATCTTTTACTTATTTAACTCTTTCAAGGAATTAATTTTCATATATCCTTCGATGTTTTTGGAGGTACAGGTTTACATTGTGTTGTCTTTCTGTGAGTTTTAATAATTTTCGTGAGTAAACTGAAAACTGAACAGAACACAGAAAATTTGCAATTATAGGTGGCTTATTTAAGATATATATCAGAGGTTGATTACATTTCTATACACTCTAATACGACTTACATTCGGCAATTAAATTTATTATAATTTGCTGAGATATTCAAAACTGTACTACATGGAGACATATACGGCTAGATCACGCGACTTATAACTCACGCGAGCGCTCGTGGTCATGTCAAATGATGTGGTGATGTTCGCATAGTTATAATAGTTCTTCTCAGCCAGTCTGGCTAGCTACTATCCTCAAGTTCAAAATATAGCTTTTAATATCTATTATCTATATAAGGCCAAGCACTTATAGATGTGTTCCGACAGTTACACTATTGAGAGTCAGTCGCCCTCAAAATTTAGCGTGTTTACCATCTTGGAACATATCGTCTTTTAACACCATGAAGATTAGGCCCTGTCCAGGCACTTATGAATGTCGAAACTACCACCGGTTCGGAAAACAACCCAGTCATCGAGAAGAACCGGCAAGAAACTCGATCTGGTTTATTTTTTCGTAGTACATAACATCTCGACATCGAATCATTTCACTAGCGGATCTGAATAAATGTATACCCGAAGATCCCGTTAAACCAATGGTTTCCACGAAAACTGTCGCAAGACCTAAACGGGCAACTGCTAAAAAGTAAACGTATTTATCAAGATCGTATAACTCTCTTATTTATAACATATTATAATATCTTAGTTTTTATTTATTCTGACACTTTGTTTACTTTAACATTGTATTCACTTTTTTGTTAATTAACTTTTGTCAACTACCTACTTGAAATGCGTACTGACATGATTATGGTTATTTTTGTTAAAGATCCTTGTAGACTCGATTATTTTAATATGCATGTCTCTCACGTTTAGTTAAACAGTCACCAACTAAGACTGATAAGACTACTTCCAACTGTTAGATCTGTATTTGTTGTGACTACTTTAATCAAAAGTAATCTTTGATGAAATAAGTTGGGTTGCGATTTATTAGAATATGAGTTTTGTATCGTGCATTAGTATTTCTTCTTTTTGTTGTGAAATATAATTTGTGAATTTCTTTTATATTAACACTCAACTGGCCGATGGATAAATTTATACGTCGTTTAGTAAGATTATTTATTATTGTGAGTCATATAACATATATTTATTTTGTTTACACACATTATTTTATAAGTATTTATATTGTAACTTTAATACTACATAATGACCGATTCACCTTGCTACAGTGGCAGCGACACTAGTGATTTATTATCATGTAATAATAGTAGTGATAGTTTCCATAACATGCCCTCTCTGGCTGAAACTCTTGAGTTTCAATTTTGTTGTAGTATGAAAAACTTCAATGTTATTCACATAAATGCACAAAGCATTCCAGCACACTTCCCTGATATGTTAGCAAGTTTTGACAGTAAAAATATCCATGCCATTCTTGTCTCTGAGTCTTGGCTGAAACCATGTCTCCCCTCCACTTCTTACTCCCTTCCTGGCTTTCAGTTAATAAGAAATGATCGCGAAAATAGAGCCGGTGGTGGTGTCGCCATATATTTACGTTCACACATTCCTTTCTATATTCTTAGCATGTCAACACAGCCACCTCTCCCAGACGCAGGCGAGCATCTCTTTTTAGAAATTGAGCTTCAACGCATGAAACTTCTTCTTGGTGTTTACTATTGTCCTTCATCACGTATTAACTTTTTTGCTTCCTTCGAAAATATTCTTGAAAATTTGACCCCCTCTTACAAACATACCATCATTATGGGTGATTTCAATACATGCCTCCTAAAGAATGATTTTCGGTCGCACTCCCTGGCTTCTGTCTTACATTCAAGCAATATGAATATTCTTCCTCTTAGTGCTACACATCATTCCCCAAACTCTGTACCCTCCTTACTGGATTTAGCCATCGTTACTTCCACTGAATATGTCACAAAACATGGTCAATGTTCAGCTGATGCGTTTTCATATCACGATCTAATTTTCCTCTCTTACAACATTCGCCCGCCTAAAGACAGATCTAAAATTATCTTACAGCGTAATTTTGGAGGTATAAAGCTAGAGAACCTTCTTGAAAATACCAGAACCATTGACTGGACTCTCCTAAAAAATTCTCACTCTATAGACGAAAAACTACAAATTTTTAATTCAACAATACTTCAGCTCTATGATAACCATGCACCGATACGTCCTATAAAGTTAAAACATTCCCCATCACCATGGCTAACAGACAATATCAAAGCAATTATGCATAAAAAGGCAGTGGCCAAGACTAGATATAAATGTCACTCAAATCATTCAAATTGGCAAAAATATGTGGATATTCGTAACCACTGCAATAAAGTATGCAGGGATGCCCAACGTCGATATATTCACGAATCAGTTGCAGCTAGTGACCCTGCAAAAGTCTGGAAATTTCTACGAAAAATAGGTGTTGGTAAAGCTCGCCAAGTTACAACTCCCAAAGGCCTAGACATCGAATCACTAAATAAACATTTCTCTTCTTCAACCATCTATGATGTTTATCTCAAGGCTAACACACTACAGTATCTGTCATCATTGCCAAAACCTAGCTATGACGATTTCAAATTTACACAGATATCCGTTACTGATGTTAAATCGAGCATCATGGCGATTACATCGCAAGCTGTAGGCAGTGACGAGATCAGTCGTAAAATGATTATATTAATTCTAGAAGAAGTTCTTCCTATACTTTGTCATATTTTCAATTTTTCCTTGACGAGTGGCGTTTTTCCAGCTGCCTGGAAAGATGCTTATATCATACCTATTCCTAAAAAATCCAATCCTGTGCTGTTCTCGGAGTATCGTCCTGTTTCTATATTACCTTTTCTTGCTAAAGTTCTAGAACGACTTGTTTATAAGCAGTTGAACTCATTTCTTTGCAAAAATAATCTTCTTAATCCTTTTCAGTCAGGCTTTCGTCCTGGTCACAGTACTGCCACAGCATTGACACATATAACTGACGACATCCGGTCAGGTATGGAGCGCGGACAATTAACGATCCTTGCTTTGCTCGATTTTAGTAACGCGTTCAATACCGTTGACTTTGATGTTCTACTTGGTGTGCTAAACTCACTTAATGTATCTGTAATAGCTAATGACTGGTTTCGAAGTTATCTAACTGGTCGTCGACAACGTATTCGTATCGACGAAACCTTTTCTTCCTTATCAGCGACTTCTACTGGCGTGCCACAGGGTGGTGTGTTATCTCCATTACTTTTCGGAATCTTCATAAATTCTATATCCAACAATTTACTTTCTTCTTACCATTTATATGCTGATGATTTACAAATTTATTCACAGGCTTCCCTCGACAACCTGTCACAAGCTATCGATACTATTAACAGTGACCTGACACGCATTAGTGGATGGAGTAAAGCCTATGGTCTCAGAATGAATCCTAATAAAACCCAAATCATAATTATTGGCAGCCCTAGGATGACTGTAAAGATTGAGAAAATGCAACTCCCACCTATCATCTTTGAAGGTACTATCCTTCCTGTATGTGATAAAGTAAAAAACTTAGGAATTTATATTGACAAAAATTTATCTTGGGGTCCACAGCTTCATGAACTAAGTCGGAAAATTTTCGCGTCAGCCGGATGCCTAAGAAGACTCCGTAATTTTCTCCCTATTCCCACTAAAATTTCGCTTGCACAAACCCTTCTCCTTCCTATCCTCGACTATGCTGATACTTGTTATTTAGATCTTACTGAAGCTCAACTTGATAAACTGGAACGACTACAAAATTTATGTATTAGGTTCATATTTGGTTTGCGTAAGTTTGATCGCATATCAGAATTTCGAACAAAACTAAAATGGCTCCCTGTGAGGCTACGCCGGAACGCTCGCACTCTTTATCTTCTATACGGTACTCTCTTTAACCCTATCGCTCCTCTGTACTTAAAAAATCGTTTTCAGTTCCTGTGCGATAGGCATACTCGAAATTTAAGGTCATCAGATGATTTAACGTTAGAAGTCCCTGCTCATTCCACTAGTTTCAGCGCCAAGTCTTTCACAATCCAGGCTGTCCGACTATGGAATGCTCTACCGATTTCTATAAGATGGGCGCAGACGATGGGCATTTTTAGAAACTCTGTCAAAAAACACTATTTATCTATTTAAAATTCGCTTATGTGTATATATTTATCAATCTATACATCTATATATATATATATTATATTGCATTACATTATATTATATTACATTACAGTTATTATATTTTATATTATTTATAGTTATTACATTATTATATTACAGTTACGTGCCACTATCTTAGGTGGTATTACCTAGTATTTATTCCTGTACACCCAGAATACCCCTGATTCTACTCCATTGAAAAATCCATCCAAAGGTTGCCTGGAAGAAATTGCTAATAGCAATAAGGCCGCCCATTGTACCGTTAATAAAACGTGAAATGTTTTTGAAATGTATATATATGTAATAGGGGTACAATAAAGTTTAAATAAATAAATAAATAAACATATTTTTGATTATTACAACATAATAGACATTTAAAGCTACATTCGTTTTTGGTGGATGCCCAGAGAGAGGCGTCACTTCCAGACGTCGTCATCGTTCCATATTGATCCACCTGTAATAGCCTTTATGTATTAAGACCCGCTTGACATAACACTTGAACTTACTATCTGGCAAATCGGTAGTGTGTTTTGGGACTTGTGGCAAACGAACAAGTGATCACCACCGTCCATGGACACTAACAACACCAGAGGAGTCGTCAGTGCGTTTGGGGGAAGGGTTAGGGGAGGGAGAAGGAGAGGACAGAGGAAAGGGGAGGGGAGGTGGGCCTCCGGCGCTCTCACTGACCGAACGAAACGTAACAATGCAAGCACTGTTACTTCACGTCGGTTTTCTATGAGAGGGTGGTACTACCGCGGGCGAGCCGACCCTTTCATGCTGAAATCAGTAATAGTATAGACTTTGTTATAAAATCTAACACTTTTACCTAAAAAACTGTTACTGGTCTTAGTGAGCCTGAAACATGAAGTGATCAGTTTGTTATGGTTTCTGGTATTTACATTATGTCGGTCTTTTACTAAACCCAGATTATCTAAGTTTTTGTGGACGTACATCAAATTCTCAAGAATATATTGGGAGGGCAGAGTTAGAATATCGAATTCAGTCTTAAATGATTTGCGAGGCCCCAAATTATAGATTGCACGAACGAGGATCAAACGCTGACATCTATAAAGTATAAAAAAGATAACTGAATTACATTAAACATGTTAAAGGATACACTTAAAAATCGGCGGAAATGTGGAGGTAGTTTAACTCTGCGCCCCGCTGCAGCATACGTTGCAACGAATTGGATTATTTGTCATAATAAACGTCAGACGTACGTTAACAAAATGATTGTTTATAATACTGCGGTCAGTAGTGACTTAACGCGATATCATGTGATGACTAAAGTAAGCCCAACCCACGGAATGGAAGGACTAAGAGCTGGGGAACAGGTCGTGACCGTGACTCAATCCTTCCATGATGTAATCCTTCATAATTGATACGATGATTCGTTTATACATTAGTGTTTCATGTGACGGAATTGAATATTTATCGATAAGTGCGAATTCCGCATAATTACGACAAATGTGGTATCACGATTTCTGTCCACAATTGTATTGTGAAAACCTATTGTCAACAAGTAAATTTCATATAATATTACTAATTTAAGCTTATGTATATTCGCTGTTGGTTACATGAAATTAATAAAAATAAAATTATAACAAACTTAGGTATATATATGTATTATATGATATGCATAGGCATCAAGATAAAGATAAATGGATTCCTATAGTAATATTTTAACTTTCCTCTTCTCTACTCTCTCTAACTCTTCATTGTTTTATATGTATGGCTACGTTCAGAACGGCCCAAAAAGATTAAAGAAAACTGTAGGTGTGTACTTATTTGTAGCCAAAATGTAGTTCTCATTCTGAGTTATTAGGCATATGCTTAGTGAACGTGACTGAAACAATAAATATATATTTACATTTAAGCCTTGAGGTACTAGAATGATATCAGAAGGTCTGGTAAAAATTACTCATCTGAAACTTGATATGTTCTAAGACAGGACTACTGAGAATAGTTAAAGGACTGGAACAATTTCAACGTATGATTCATTAAAATACAAGGTTGGGCTATAATAATTTACATTAAAACATCGACATCGATAGTTCATTATTATAATTGTACAACTCTGTTTGCGAGACCGCAGCTTGTGTCGTCACAGCCGTTCGAGGATCGTGCGTCGTGACTGACGTCACAACTGTTACCGAATCGGAATGACATCTAAGGATATATATGAAAATACACTGATGCGTAGGTAGACTACGTATACCTTTATCCTTATTACATATGCAGAACGCACCAGGACAAAATATTGCTCTGCTGTCATGTACATAGTTTTAGAAATTACATATGATACTTACTATTATATAATTTTTCTCGTGTCTTCGTCTGCGTGTTATTCGTTTTCATTGACTAGCTAGTGTTTTTCCACAATAATAAAAGAATAGTTTCTCATAAATATTCCGGATGAAAACTAGCGTATTTCATTAGCATGCGTAATAGTAATAGAAAATGAAAAACTAATTCTAAAGTGACAACATGTGTATGAGAACATGGGATTCTTAATTAGACTGTAAAATAAGTGCAATACGTTTCTTTTTTCTTTTTTTATTGTAGCACAGCAAAGCGACTGCAATGTGCCTGCACTGTGCCTGATGGTGAGCACAGTACAATCCAAAAACAACGGCGACTACCGAGAGATACGTTATCCCTCGCCTGTTGCCGCTGTCATGCCAGCCTGCGTAAGCGAACAACCTCCGTCCGTGTCCAGAGGTGACCAGTGTTAATCATTCGCTGGTAGTATATTCACTACTGGATATACATGAGCTGATCCCGAAACGCAACGCGCAGAACGAATCACTAAATCACGTTCACAGGGATACAGAGAAGCTATGATATTTTTCTTTCGAACTGACTACGATCTTGGTGTGATGGGCCTTCACAACTTCACCGGACTACAATATTATTATATTTGCATGTATCTGTCTTAGTAGGAAAATGCGTGGTGATAAATTGTTTATTAATCTCTATTGATTTTTGTATCCAATCGCTATTTTTTAAATATTCCGTTATCTGCAATAAGAATTATTATGTACTTAAAAAATTTACGTAAACAACTCAAATAATATTATAAGTTTAAATGTTTTCCGTGATTCACTATTCAATTCAGTTAGGCTAAAAATAATTAATGATTTAATTATTTCGTTTCTATTATATTATCATATTATGTATATTTTTGAAGAATTTATTTCATTCTTTATTATAGTCTTGGGCTTAATTCTCGACTTGAATTTGTAATGTTGTTTTTTTAGAATCCTTGTTTCATTTTTGCTTTGTACTGAGTAAGATTATTGTATCACTTATCTTACATCACTGGACACAAATCACAATAAAGTTCTGTTTTATTGAGTCGCTCGAATTTAAATACCAAATGTGATTTCCTTTAAATAATAATTAAGATGAATATCACGGTTAATTGTAAATTACAAGACTCTTATTAAATTCTCTTAGCACTTAACCGCTTTAAGTTATTCATGTAAAGCTTTTGCACAAAGTTCACGCGTAGCTAATGTATTCCACGCAGTCTGAGCTCATAGTCTTTATTAAGAATCTCAATCAAGTAAAATATTACAACCGCTTACTTACTCTATGGTTATAACGCTTATAGACCTAAGACAAACCGTTGAAACTGCGAAGTCGGCCGTCAGTCGACATTCGGCACTGACTTCATAATGATAGGTGTGTCGCTTTGGAATTTACCATTTAGAGTCGTCACGGCACTTATTATTATACAAAACGTACAATTATCGTAGAATGTTATGTAAATGCAAATAAGATGTTAGACGTTCAAATGTTAATTATACAGAAAGTGTAATTGCGATTTCGTGAACTTGAACAACTAATTATCATACCGCTAGTCATTCAAAACATTGCTTTTAAATAGCCAAAAAATACTGAGGCCATAAATAAAACACAAGTTTTACTTCAGAAACATACGTAGTTTTTTTTACAAGCATAGATACAAAAAAATATAATTCTAATCTATTTTATGAATTTAATTAGTTATACCTACGGTTTCACTAGGGTGAACTACAAAATTATTCTTAAGAAATACTTATATTTTTTAAAGTTATGAAGCATGACATGTGTTTTTGAGTTTATTAGTAATGTACTGTACATTCATCAGAATTGTATTAAGACTATTTTTTAAATATTTACGTGGCTGATTGAACAGGTTGATTTTCAAAATTACTTGAATTTTTTTTACTATGATTTCACACGTAGCTAGTGGTATGAGCATAATTTAGAGCAATGATCGTCATACTTTTCTAGCCAAGAGGAACATAGAATCATGTGAGGTACCTGCGGGCCGCATATTCAAGAATTCGATAGTTGGCACCACAAAAAACAATTGACATTTTTTTTATGAGCTGTCAAAATGCCCTATAGATTTTGCATGGCAAAAGCACCCTATGAAGTAATTTATTTACACACTCGATAGATTAACAATTAATTAATTTCAATGAAAACAAAAATATAATTTGCCGTTAGTTCCAGAGCTAAAATAAAGTGAAATTAGAGAAATTGTGTCCTGAGATTATTGGTTGAAGGTGTCAACTACCCAATTGTATATTATTATATTAGCAACGCAGGAAGCACTATGGAAGTGAGCGTGAATACATAGTATATCTCCGGTGAAGCTGTTAAGACCTTGCTTGGTCAATAGCGTAGTCAGTTCGAAAAAAAAAAAAAAAAAACATAGTATATAATCAATGGGATGGCATATTCATAGCTTTTATTTTAACATAAACGAACATATTCATTCGATCTACTTCATCCTTCCCTTTTGTGTATTTCTATTATATAATATGCATAATCAGTTTTGATAAATTTCCTAAAATTATTCGCTATATCGCGGGCCGCACAAATACCGACCGAGTTTTACGACCACGGGCATAAAAGCTAAGCTAAGCTTTATTTCCTCAAAATAGACTAGAGAAAAAAATAAGTTTACGACAGTATATGTTACGGTTAATTCACTAATTGATAAAACATGAGAGAAACACAGACCAGCAGATATGTTTAAAATGAACTCTGATTTATAAAAGGTAATTTAATTAGGTAGTGTCGGTGTTTTATCTATATAGGTGAAGATAAAACAGTTTCCTTTAACCTTTTTCTGGTTAAGAGGTTTTCTTAATTGTTTTTTGTTTGGTAGCTATTGACTAGCCTTAGTGTTAACAATAAATCTTGGACACAGTTGCTATACTATTTCGTGAATTCTTATTTAGTTTCTTTGTTCTATCAAAAACGTAACTATTAGAAAGTATTTTGAAAACTGTCGTTTTTTTAATGTCTTAAATTTAAATTGGCACAACATTTGTTTTTTTTTTTATGTCATAACTGGCAAACGAACTTGTGAGTTACCTGATGTTAAGTGATCACCACCGTCCATATACACTAACTCACCGGGGGAGTCGAAAGTGCGTTGCCAGCCTGTGTTTGGTGGAAACGGAGTGAGGGGGGACAGGAGAGGGGAAGGGAGGTGGGCCTCTGGCGCTCTCACTGACCGAACGAAACGCAACAATGCAAGCACTGTTACTTCACGTCGGTTTTCTATGAGAGGGTTGTACTCCCCCGGGCGAGCCGACCCATTCATGCTGAAATCAATAATAGCTTCAGCGTGGCTCTACAACTCTTAGTTTGTTGTTATTTGTTGATAAGTCTCCATGTTATATATATATTGTAAAATACATAAATTAAAATAATTACAATTCAGTAGTAATATAACTAGAAATATTATTTAAGGCAGTAAAACCATTTTACGCTCTAAAGAACAGAGTATCATAATTTATACAAATTTTAAACATTTAAGTCAACTGTTATATAAACTTACTCTCAGGAGTATATACATATAATATTTTACTAATTATTTTTTGTTTTCAAATAGACGAATATAAAAAACTATGACCAATCATTTATATTTTTTTATATACGTGTTTGAAACACGGAGAGCTGTTAATTGTTCGAATAATATTTTTCGTTCCATAATACTAATGAAAAATGACCACACACAGATCTACTAATATCTATAATTACTGATAGAGCTATTGCAGAACAAGTCGGACATACTATTGATGGATCATTTACTAAAGGTAATTCACGTGGACATCAGAATCTCCTTTCAAAAAAGTCTTATTAAGGCCGATGTAGATAGAAAACTAAACATCTTCATCAGGCACACGAGACAATGAAACTGCGAAAGATGATATCCAAGGAAATAGTACCAAAGTAATCCTTTAATACAAGCCATTTCCTATCAACCTTTTGGTAGGTGGCAGAGCCAAGCTGAAGCTATTACTGGTTTCGGCACGAATGGATCGACTCGACCGGGGTAATACCACCCTCTCAAAGAAAACCGACGTGAAGTAACAGTGCTTGCATTGTTGCGTTTCGTTCGGTCAGTGAGAGCGCCGGAGACTCCAACACAGGCTGGCAACGCACTTAACATCAGTTGACCCATCTGTTCGTTAGCCTCCTATAATATAAAAAAAAACCTGGATGGGCATCTAAGAATTACGAAAAATACAAACTATAAATACCTAAGTCTCCAATGTGGTATTCTGCTCAAATAAATTACGATTAACCGGTGGGTTTTGTTCGCAAAACGCTGAAGTTCCGGCTTACTGGTCAATACAGCTGGAGGTAATACATAGGGAATAATTAATAACAATAAAACTATGATAACACATTTCCAGCTCAGTTCTAATAGCTTACTTTACTACCATATTTTATTATTCATTAATAGCAATTATAATAAAAAGATATAAAACATAAATTATTTATGAAGATAAGTCTTCCATATATAAACTGTAAATAATGATAGAAGTTGTTGTGACAGTATTTCATTACTCATGATTGCGTGACTTAACGGCCATAGCCTTGAGCTAACCATGTGTACCTAGTAATATTTAATATTAAACTTTATTGAAAGAGAAGTCAAAATAATAGTGAAGTATAAAAACACATATTGTACGTGCTATTTAATAATGATCTTGATGTCTTACATAATAAAATATTATTTAATTTGCTTACATATTTTTGCTGTCGCTTTGATATATTCATACAAGTGGTGTTGTGTAATTATTTTATGTAAAACAAATGAGTATACATAGACTGTATCCTACATAAAAAAGTGTGTGTGTACTTATGTACACTCGTTAGAAGCTATACTTCTTTGGCGTAACAAGATAAAAATCTTTTCAAAACTTTGAATTTTCGCCTTATTCTACGTTTGTAGAAAAAACGACACCAACAATAGAAAAAAGGTATTTAATACACTGAAAGTTTTAATACAAAGAAATACTAAGAAACAAAATGTTGACTATAGCTAATTTCAGGGTGTCGGTTTTTCGTGACGGTGTGCGCGCGCAACGTAAAAATTTACACTAATCATTTTTCCCTAACGCACCAAAATAAGTATAACTTCAAAAGAAAAACAAAAAGCAGAAAAAAAGCAACGACTCCTAGAAAAAAAATCTATATTCCGACTAACGAGGAATAAGAGCCGACTCTAAACAGTTTATTGTAATAAAGTATGCCATTTGAGAAATGTTAACGAATTTAAAAAAAAGAGATTGGTGTATATATGAGACTACCTTGACTTTGATTTATATAATTTATAGAAGAGTGAGAAGGTACAATGAGACTGTCAATTAGATATAACAAAATATATTTTATAATTGTTAGACTGAACAGTAAAGAAAATTAAGATAAAATAGTAAATCTAGGGCGGCTTGCGACCATTCTTATATCAAAATTTAATTTTATAACCAAATGTTACTTTAACACTTCCATAGGTTCTGATATGAACTAAGCTTTTTGGCACAAGTTGCCCTAAATATAGTTTAGTTAAACGCAGGCAAACTTACAAGTTATTTTCTTATAATCTCATTATCTATACAATAAATAAAAGTCAATTGTCCAGCGTATCGCCATTACGCGCGTCGCTTGAGAATGCCTTCACTTAATTGGTAATTTTCTTTTGTATGTAATTGCTAGGAAAAGGTTAGCAAAAACGAACATTGAAAATTGAAAATTTGTAAGGAAAAGTGAAAATTTCGGGTAAAAAAATCTCTATATAAAAACTGAGTCAGTGGAGACAGTTCTAAAATATTCACAGAATTGATTGTTTGATGTTGAGTTTCCATCTTATTTTGTTACATTGCCGTACAATAAACGGGAGATTTGGTCTCATTTTCTTTGTAAGTACAACCGTACGAAGTCGGGTCGAGCAACTAATCTATTCTATACATATAATAAAAATGAAGTGTCCGTATGTATAAATAAGAAAAAATCACTAATTGGATATGAAAGCGATACAAGCGATTGATAACAAAAACGCAATTTTTGTCGGTCTGTCTGTCTATCTGTTTGTTCCGGATAATTTCCGAAACGGCTGGACCAATTTTATCGGAAATTTCACTGGGAGGCAGCTAAAATTACAGCGGGTTACTTAGGCTACTCTAATTTAGACTAGCTATTAACCGCGGCTTCATCTGCAGTGCTATCTCAAAAAAGGTTAAACCGATTTCTACAGAATTTTCACTGTCAGATAGCTGGCCTTATAAAAAGTAATTCAAGTAATATTCGTTTATACTAGCTGTTAACCGTGGCTTCGTCCGCAGTACTATCTCCAAAACGGTTTGACCGATCTTCACGAAACTTTTACTGGCAGATAGCTGACCTTATATAAAGTAATTCAAGCAATGTTGGTCTACACTAGCTGTTAACCGTGGCTTCGCCCGCTGTCCTATCACTAAAACGGTTAGACTGTTTTTCACGGGACTTTCACTGGTATATAGCGAACCTTATAAAAAGTAATGAAGGTTCCTTATAAAAAGTAATTAAGGTTATTTTATTTTAGACAAGCTGTTACCCGCGACTTTGCTCGCGTGAAATTTAGCAAGATTTCAACTCATTCTTTATTTTTAATTACATAAATAATTACCAGCTTATTGTTTACAATTCGACATTATAATTATTAATAATTTTAAGGATATAGAGGTCTTCCTAATAAGATCTTAGGTTATAAAAGCATTATACAGTTCCATAATACAAATCTCTTGCGAAACTGACAAGTTTTTATTATTTGTATAGTCAAAAAACCTTAATTATAAACCTTATTAAATGTAATGTAAATCTTTATAATATTATTTTAAGTTATTGTTTCATTAGTTCCTTATACAGTGTAAGTGAGCACTGAGGTAGTTATATTGTGGGTTAAGGTTCCAAATATGTAGCTGATGACAAACCTCATTTGGCACGCTGTTAGTATTTATATATTTAATGTAGACATTACATGTTACTGTAAGTGGCGTACGTGTCATACTTACAATTGCTATTAAAGAGCATTTCTATAATTGTACATAGTCTCAAAATTTTATAACTCTTTATTACGAATAAAAAAATGCGTGCGGAGCTGCGGGTACAGCTAGTAGTATATAATTTTAATATTCAAAATGATCGAAGTTGTATGTACGGTGATCAATTTTTTATTGACATCGAGGTAATGTACTACATATTTATACTATATATTTAGGTAGACATAACCTTTGTATCCTTCACAAAGGACAAGCTATGTTAAATAACAAATGCATGAACGACGCATACCTACTTAAGTAAATAATTAAGTAGGTAACTAAATTCTTATTGTACTTACGTAATTACTTTATTTGAAAATGAAACCTTTTGTTTTTATAGTAACAAAGGATATACTCTAAAACAAAAAGAATATATGATTCAATTTTGATATCACGAATTTTGTATTTAAATATAAGCCGTCGTGCCTCCGAAGACGAAAGCCCCTACCAAATGTTCGCTAAAGTGTACCAATATGTATTCTCTAATTATTTTCATTGGATAAATATATTTTTATTAACGCAAGATCAAATAACGTCACTGTATCTGAAAGTAAGCACAGTGCAATCTAAAAACAATGACGATCACCATAAGGTGTCATGCCGGCCTACAAAGCTCACGCCTACTGTATACACATTGGCTGATACCAAAACACGACAAACAAGAATACTATCTAGAACTAGTCATAAACTAGAAACTGATTTTACAATCCATGACCGCAACACGTGGCTTGTGGAAAACAAGTAATGAAGCACCATCTTATGATTTTTCTAGGAACTGTATTAAACCGAAAAGCCATCTAATATTTTAAATTAACATTTTTTTTTAATTTTGATAAAACAAACCTAAGATGTTGTTTCAAACTACACTCAACTTATAAATATGTGGAAATTTATCAATTAACTCTGGAGATTTACGTTTTCAAGCAGTAACATAGAAAATTAAAGTTTCTTAAATAGTATTATTGTATTCTGTAACATAGTTTTTTGCTAATATTTTCAATATACAAACTTTTTTAGCATATGAGCACAATCTTGCCTGATATTAAATGGCACTGCGGTCCAAGCTGGTCAACACACTAGACCTAGAGTGATTGGCTCAACCGACATCGCTTCAATAGCTTTATATCACTACAATTATATAAATAATAGTTTAAAAAAACACGCTTTCATAAAAAATCCAACTAAAAAACAGACATGCGTCACTATTAATATCAGCACCTCCAGATATCAGTATTTTTATCATATTTTTGTCACTTTTTACAAAAATATACATTTATTTCTAATTTACACTTTTCTTAATCCAAATTTATTCAATTTTATTTTCTGTTTTTTAGTTGGATTTTTTATGAAAGCGTGTTTTTTTAGTTTTTTTAAAATATTATTTATTTTTCATTTTTTAGTTAATTTTTTTAAACTTTTTTTTCGGATTATTGCATTGTCATCGACCTTTGGCAGGTGTGCAAAGTTTGAATTAAATCTGATCGTTCAAAATAGGACAAAATCGAGCTCAAAGGGGTCGGTTACAAACATACATACATACAGGTGAAGCTAATAAAAGCGTGATAAAAAGAAAGTCCTCCGCCGCGTTTGTCTGTCTGTCTGTTCACGATAAACTCAAAAAGTACTGAACGGATTTTTATGTAGTTTTGATCAATAGACAGAGCGATTCACGAAAGGAAGATTTAGGTGTATAAGGTTGAGTAGCTAGTACGATCTCTTGCCGCCCAACATATACGGTCTGTCGGTGCACCGTGGGGCTTTAGTGCATGCGAGTCGGACATAACCCCCTCTCTCCCCCGTGGGGTGGAAATGTCGGAAAAAGTCAAGCCGCCTGGAAGCTTTAGTCGAAAATGCTGCCCAGTCGTTTTGAGATATAACAAAACAATTAAGATAATAAACGACGCAGAAGTTGCGGGTATCAGCTAATTTACTATAAAAGAAGAAGTCTTACCCTTTACACAAGAAAATCGATCATGTATAGTGTGGGCTATTGTAATTCTTAATCTTTATATATAAATTTCTTCTGTACGTGTGTATGTCACTGAACTCCTGCTAAACGGTTGGACCGATTTTGATGAAATTTTGTGCGCGTGTTCCAGTGGATCCACGAATGGTTAAGATTCACTTGGTTACGGTAGGTGACGCTGCGGTTGAATTTTAGATATTTTTTTTATTGATAATAAAAAAAATTATTATCAAGGCAGGACAACGTATAAATTTTTAATTCAAATGGTAGTAGCCACGAAGCAAAATTATTCAAAAGTGATTAATTATAGTTGTTTCTATTGACAGGCTTATAGACATAAAAATAATTTAAAGATTTATCAGGGTCACTATATCTTTTATCGCTTTATTGTTTTATAAAACCTTTTTGATATAACTGTAGGTTAACTTCTATAAAGTTCCAATTTTAGTCTACGTTAAGTGACGTAATATTGAATACCTGAGTTTAAAATATTTGCATGGTGATAGGGTTTTTTCTAAGCCCACGTGGCTACTTAACAACCTCACGTTGAAAACTGTCGACAAGCACATATAGGTGTATTCTGGCAGCCGCACTTTAGAACTATTCCCTCTAGGTTTACCGTGTTTACCATCTCGGAGCACATCGTTATTTAAAAACAGATGAGAATGTAAAAAATAAGAGGTGTAAAGTATTTAAAAATTACCTTCAATATCATTCTTTGCTACACCTGTGTTTATATTTAAGTCTGAGCAGTCTATCCTCTTTTATACCAATAGATTTTAATAAATCCACATAAGTATTACAGTTTTATATACTTCCTAAACCAAGCTGATATTAGTAATTCGAAATTTTTGTGTTACACTTTGACGCCTCAACTACTCAACCGATTATCATAAAATTTACCATACTTACACGTTCTCAGGGATACAAAAAACATAGGGTATCTTCCATCTAGAAAAAGAAATACTGTTCTCGAAGGATAAGGTTACATCTACATTAACATGAGTAAAGCTGCGGGTTAAAATTAGTTTGTCATAATATCTCATGAAATAAAATCCTTATTTATAATGAATAACCAATTGTCTTTGGAGAACCCCTCCCGATGAAATAACGGCAGTGAACGATCAGTACTAGCCTGTCTCTCCAAACAGAGCGTACTCACGCCCACGCCCGCGTAACCACAGATCACGCCGCCGTGGTATGGGGGTAAATTTCGCTCCCGCACACCAGACTAGGCCCCCCTCGGCAGCTGCTAAAGCCTAGGTCCGTTCCCTCGGCGTGGAGCCCTTGAGTACGCTGCTCGCGCGATACAGTGACAGAAAATCTTACATCACTGCGACAACATTACACATATCATCTCCACACACGTGCTGCATGCAAGTGGAAGGGTTTTATTTCTTTTTTCCTTATCAAACTGAAATAGTTTAGAATATTATCCGATACGAAATATATATAAGAGTTGTTGAGGTATGTATGCTTGGTACACATATATGTTTCAACAACTCATATATGTATGAATAGTTAGCTTAGCTTAGGTTAGCTCAGATAGGTCGCGAATTGCATGAATCAGGCAACAGCCAAAGCCGAGGTATGCCGCACACCCTTGAGCTAGTTGTCAAAATAAATTCGGCTGAGTGCCTTAAGCGCTCGCCTTAGTAGTCCGGTGAAGCTGTTAAGACCTTGCTGGGTCAATAGGGTAGTCAGTTAGAAAAAAAAATCTTTGGAGAAAGATGCATAATTAATCAAAAATTTTTGTTAATAATTTAAAATATGTTCCGCTTATCAAAAAATAAGTTCAGATTTTTATACACATTTCTCGAAAACTTATAAACAGCTATAGAAGTAGTTTGCATCAGGTGATGCTTCACCAGATTGCTTTTTCTTACGGAGACAAGGTAATAAACGTACCTATATAAATTAAAAATAAAATAGTTAAAAAACGAGCTTACAACAAGTCCAAATCTACCAGCAAAAGTTAATCTTTTAATATTTTAGAATTACCTATGACATTAATTTGTTGTTTTTCAAGTTGTAATGCTTTTAATCGCTTTGAAAAAGGAAGAGGATCTCAATTCGTTTGTATTTTTTGTATTATTATCTCAGAAGTTCGTCATGTATTAGACGATTTGGAAAATTCATTTTTTTATTAGATATTTTCAAGAGGGTTCCATTTTAATTGGACCTTGGATTTCAAGGAAACACAAGGGAACTCCTCAAAATCAAAACAGGTTTATGACAAGAGTACATAGGTGCCTATGCTTATAGGTCAAGGTGCATATGTCTATAGGTCTAGGACGTTCTAGCGCATTTTTAGTGTAAAGTTATTTGGAGTCGGTTTTATTCTTTGTTCAAACTTTCGTGGAGAAAGTTCTTATATCTATTTTACCACTAGATGGCATTGCAGTACATTAAATTCTATAGCGTTTAACTAATCATCATGAAAATTGGTATGCGTAGGTATTTCAACACTGTAAAACACAATGTTCATTTTGCTATAACTGAACGTTTTATTACAACATGCTAAACCGTAGGCGCAGCTAGTATATTATATTATGTAAGACGAACACCGAGAATTACAATTAATTTAAACGGCAGTTCTTTCTCCACACGAAAACTGGGACGAATTCAAATAACTTTTCTGGGAACTGACCGCTCGTTTGCCAAGTACACAGTGCACTGTCATTGTCAAACTTTATCTGTCAATTACCAATCGTTTAAGTTTATATTCGAGGTTTGTAACTGTAATGATCCAAACTAGTAAATCAGTGTTTTATTTTCTAATTCCGTAGAATCCTGGTTACAGTTGTAAAAATGGTTTAATTATTGTAATAAATTAATGAGATGGGTAATAATCTCTCTCTAATATTAGGTACTCGACAAATTAGGTTATAGTTTTGTAACAGGTAAAGAAGATATATTTTATTTTTATAAATTAACATGATCGGTGTATAGTTACTTCCTACATCCAATGAGACACACGGAAGAAAGAGATAAGATAGACACATCTATTTTGTTTATTTGTATAATCATGTGCCCGTCTGTCATTGATAAATAAATAAAAATTTATAAGAAATAAACTTTAGTAAGTATAATAATATGTAGATCAAAAAAAGTATTAACTTATTTTTAAGGAAAATAAATGACACTGTATATTTCAATTATATGTATTCTTAGTTGGTAAGAATATTTAAACTTATAATAGCATTTCTCGATAACTTCGAATCTCTGATTGGTTTAATAACATACCTGCATTACTTAAAAAAATACTGTACTACTGTCATCAGCATTTGATTATTAATAAAAAACGCCTGCAAGTTTATAGATTGATTGGTCAATAACATTACTCTTTTTTTTCTCGAACTAACTACGCTATTGGCCTAGCAAGGCCTTAACAGCTTTACCGGACTACTTATATCATTAATCGTTTTACTTGTTTATATAAGAGAAGTCAGAAACACTAATTTACATTAATCATCTTGTCTAAATAAATATGAAATGAACAAACTAATGTGCTGCTTTGCATGTTCAAGTTGATCTGCGTGTAATAAGATAAAATGTAATATTTCATGTACAAGTATACTTTCATTGAATTTATAAAATATACTTTGTCTACAAGGACATAACAGATAACTAATTTTAAATCTATAGCAAATCATGCTGAACATTAATAATTCTACTACGGAACAAAATGACAAATCATAAGGATTAGATTACATATATACGTTGCTCATTTTTTTCAATTGTAATATAAAAAGTTATCTGTTACATACATTTCAAAAATATGTTAAATAGAACAAGTAACGTTATATTATAGTATATGTTGATTTTATTACGAACTATTTATATATATTATTTCTGTAGTGTCTCTTTTCTGTAGGTTGTCATTTAATGACAGTTTTAGATATTTATGTGTGAACACAACTTTAGTCATGTCACAGTTTTGTGAGACTAAAAATTGTAACTATATTATTACAACTATTTTTAGATTATGAATATTTCCACGTTTTTTTAAATTACAAGTTTAATAAATATTTACACGCACTTTTTTTTAAATTGCTGCAAAATGGGCCGAAAATCTCAGTCTAAACAAAATCCGAAGAAGAATGTCGGAAAAGAAAATAATAAGTTTATTCTACTAAAGCGAAAAGAATTGGTTGTCTTAGTAGACAAATTACTGCGATTGACCAGCGTTTTCCAATCCGGGACGAATTTTAATAAAAGTTGGGAACATCACTTAGAAATCGAAAAAATTATATTGGAAATAATCAATATAGAAAAACCACAAAACAAAACTACTTCTATACCAAGGCAAGCTTGTATAGATAATTACATGACGTGGTTAAGGGATAATGAGGTTCAATTTGAAGGTAAGCACTCCATAAATTACATATTCTAAGCAAAGTATAGCAATTGGTATTGTATAAAGTAAAATATTTGTAGCTACTGAGTATGTCAACCTCTTTGGCAAACTGGCTGGAACGTTTGAATATATTGTAAATAGAATGTCGTTCAAACGTTCCAACCAGTCTGCCAAAGAGGATGACATACTCTATAGCTACAAACCTTTCTTTATGTGGTTTATTTTATTCCAGGAATAGAAGTGGCTGAGTTTGAAGGCTATGAGCTAGGTTTAAAGGCGACTAAAGAATTTTCAGAGGGTGCCAACCTTCTTACAGTGCCAATAAAAGTTATGATGACAGAAGTGAATGCTAAAGAATCGGAACTGGCTCCTTTTATTGAGGTTGACCCATTATTGCAAAACATGCCAAATATCACTTTAGCATTGTTCCTTTTACTGGAAAAATTTAGAGAAGGTAAGAATACACCTGTGTAGACTCATGTCAATATAGTTCGACCTATTATTTAAAAAACAGTACTTTTTTGTAAAGATTACTATGTATGTGTCTTTACTCTTGACAAAGTGTCTACAGTACTTTATGATGATTGGTTGTGTAGTTAACATATAAAAGCTTAATAAACAAACAGATTAATATTTTAATATTTGCATTATATTATTAACTAGCTGTGCCCGCACTCCGTATGCGTGGAACCAAATCTAAAAAAACAATGACTAATAAAATCATCTGAATGTATTAAATCCATTTACTTATCTACTTTTCTCTCTACATAAGTGGCGTTGTCATTAAAATTAAAATAATGTTTAATAGATTGAACCAATTTTAATGAAACTAAGAATGAATGTTACTCGACAATATGTATTATGATTTTCTTGGTGAGGGTTTATAGAAAATGCAGTAGTTTAGCAGTGATGCATGTTCAAACAAACATACAAACAGACATTTCTAAAAATGATTGAAATATATTTTATTACTTGTTCCAAGGAACCAGCAACATTAAAAAAAAATCTAAAATGTAAAAACACATTAGATTTACATCCTATTATATGTATAGATATAGATATTCCGAGTATTTAAAATATTTAGATCATGTAATTTATATTCAAATTAGAAAAGTTGGTGTTAATTTTATCTATACTTAAAAACAGGAGAGGATAAGACAGTGAATTAAGTTCTTGCTGGGGATCTATTTGCTCTATTGGGGATCTATTGAAATATATTTTATTACTTATTTCAAGACACCTGCAACAATTTTTTTCACAGAAATCTAAATAGTACAGATTGGTATTACACATTGCCAAGCCACTTTGTACAAGCCAATCTATGTTTATAAAGAATATAGATTTAACCATCATAAATTTACTAGTTCATGAGAGGATTTACCCGTGGCTTCGATTGCCTTAATGGAGATTTGACCTGTCTCTCTGGAACAATATTTTATCTGGGTGAAAGATACCTGTCATTGAGTAGTTTTCATGTGGAAGTTTGACAAACATTCATATAAATAATATAATACAACTTGTGAATAAAATAAACAATTTTCTGAATTATAAATGTTCACAAACTATATATTGAATATGGGTGGAATTGAATGAATGGGCTAGCTTGCCCGGGGTACCATCCTTTCATAGAAAACCGGCATGAAGTAACAGTGCTTGCATTGTAGTGTTTCGTTCTGTGAGTAAGAGCACCGGAGGTTGCCCTGGTGTTGTTAGTGTCTATGGACAGTGGTGATCACTTAACATCAGGTGACCCACCTGTTTGTTTGCCTGCTATGACATAATTTTTTTTAATTAGTAATTAGGCTAATTCGCTAATGTGAATACTAAATTGAACTACTACTGTAAATATTACATAAATAGCTTAAGAATAGACAAAAGCTATGAAAGTTAGTAAAATACTAAACTGTAATTGATTTTAACCATTGTTAATGATGACTGTACTTAATTCCAGATTCATTTTGGAAACCATATATTGATGTACTGCCAGAAAAGTATTCCACTATATTGTATTTTAAATCGGATGAACTGATAACTTTAAAGGTAATTAATTACTAATAGCAAATGTAAATAACACCTTGATATTTTTGTTATTTTAATAAGTGACCATAGCCATATTAACAATACTAGCAGTGTAATGCAATACAATACATAAATAAAGAAAAGTAATTTCATCACTATTGAACATTACAGTTAGATAGTTTACTTTTCCTTATGTTGTTCTGAAAGTATCTTCATTTAATTAGCGATGTTCATTGTGATATTTCTAGTCTAATAAATCATCAGTGTCTTTACCTTCAACTATTTGATGATGAATAGGGTTTTCTGATAAAACCATATGATCAAATACAACAATGTAATTTTATTATATTTGAGTCAGTACCAAAAAAGGCAAGTCAATTAAAATATTAATAACATATTTAACTTTTGCATAATCATTTGCCAGTAGTTTTAAAAACTCCGTGGTTAATATTCCCAACTTATACACTGTAATATTATTTTACAGCCATCACCAGTTTTTGAACAATCATTGAAGCTTTACAGAAGTATTGCGCGACAATATGCATATTTCTACAACAAGATTCATTCAATGAGCATACCATTATTAAAGAGATATGAAAACATATTTACATTTGAGAATTACAGGTAATTAAAACATAATAACGTAAATTATATATTTAATGATGTGTTCAAAGACGGAAAACACAAAAATTGATCTCCTAGGATACTATAATCATCAACTAATAAATAATGTCAAAAAATTCTACATAGTATGTATATATATTTCTAATCTACTTAGCACATAAGTTGTGGTGGCCTAGTGGTTTGACCGGTGGAATATTAATGTCCGCAGGTTCGAACCTCTGTGTGTACCAATGAATTTTTCGAAATTCGCGTACATTTCCTAATCTAAATTGGTAAGACTATCGGTGAAGGAAAACATCGTGAAGAAACCTGAACCTGAGAAATACTCTTGTAGTACTACTGTATGTGGGGAAAATATAGAACTTTGGATTTCTCAGAGTTTAAATAAGTTGTGGGCTGGCATGGTGATTATGCCCATACCTTCTTTCGGGAAGAGGACTATGGTCCAGCAGTGGGTCTCTTACAGGTTGATAATGATGGCTTACCACATAGTAGTCCTTATTCATATTATCAGGTATCAGGCTATTTATAAATATAAAGGAAGTTTTCACAATATTGAAAAAGAAGAGCATTTGTAAATATATAACAATATCTATAATATAATAATACATACCTATTATCTAACAATACTTAGTAGATTATAGTATCAATTATCATACTTAAATGTCTGATTATTTATTGAAATGGTTTTCTTAATGTGTCCCACATATACTCTGGAGAGTCCTTTCCGTTACGTGAATCTAGTGTATTTAAAGTATAAATATTTGATGTTGACAACATAGGACTAACACTTCGAGTACTGCTATTGTTTCTCTGTGCTTTTCTATTTTCAAATACTGGTGTTGGAATTCTTTCATTGCAAAAACTAAGTTCCTTATTAGAAATACCTTTATGCTGTTTCCACTTAAATATCGCATATATAAGTAAAAATAGTACCATGGTCAAACCAGCTATGCTTGCAGTTGCTACTGTGATAGATTTAGTTTGACTAGGTATTTTTTCAAGAATATCAGTTGCAGCATCTGTCTTCTGTAAAGTTTCCATATTTAATCTACCATTGGAATCTGGATATATATTACTATCAAATATCTTATTGTGTTCCAAATCTTCAAGAAAACTTAAGCTATCATCATCTGCCTCTTCTATACTTGTTTTTGTAGGAGTTTCTGGAACTGATGTTTCTGTAAATTGTAATTGTTTTAGTTAAAATAGTTTACAATTTATGTTCTATAAAGTTTGTGTAATTAGTAAGTAAGTATATTTACCATCTCGTATTGATTGAAATAAGTCTTTTGTTTCATTTTTGTAGTTTCTTCTCATTAATGAAAAGATTTCATTCCAACTAACAACATCGTCTTCATTGTTAAAATCGTTTAGTACGCGATTTTGTCTGATTGTTGGAATTTTTTTCTTGTGTGTTGTATTCATTGCAATAATATCTGTTTCATATGAATTTACTTTAAAGTCTTTGTCAAGGGTGTTATTATGTTTTACAATTTTAGTAAAGTTGTTAAATAGTGACATTATACCCATATTTTCAGCATTTTCATTCACATTATTTCCGAAATCCATTACTATTGGAACATTAATGTAATTAACTTTTAGTATATTTGGATCATTAATTGAAGGTTTAATAGTAGAATCATGTGCGTTTGCTTCTAAAATTGCCCTCAAAGGGTATATCTCTTTGGAAATAGGTTCAATAGCAGATTTTGACAAAAAAGGTTCGGATGGATTAGGTTCTTTTGAAGCATTGTGGAATATATCAGCCAAATGGATGTGACTTGAACCACGCTCTCTGTGTTCTACTAATTCACTTAATGTCATATTTCTTTCCAGCAATATCTTTGAAAGTCTTGCATTAACTGAAAAATAACACAAATTATTAAAGATCTTTCTATACCATGTCAATGGCATCATTATCAAGAATAAGTGATACCATTTGTCTGCAATATACATTATACATAGTAATCTATAGAAGTTGATATTAATCAACACTACAAAATTTATGTGAATAAAACATATATTGTACTTATAAATACTCTCCGTGTCTATTTGCCAATTATCTTCAAAAAAATTCATATGTAATTTAGTAAGTATTTTTAAGAATATAGAGTGATATGACAACAAATTATTCATGTAATTAGCCAATATTATGGATAAAATTAATTTAAAATCATTAAAAATATATAGTTTTTGTAATGGGTTTTACCTATTTTAGTTGTTATAAGTGGCATTCTTATTTTATGACTTAATAATATGCTATTGTTATTTTTCAATGTAAAATTCTACAAATTTACTTACTTTGAATGTCTTTAAAAATCTCATCTATATCAGTATTTTCAGTTTTTTTATTTATCCTATGCGTTGTAGTTGGTGGACTGGCCGCCGTTGATGAAATCGTGGATTGTTTTACTGATTTTAATGTAGTTTCTTGAATTGGGATTTCCGTAGTCATAAAATCTTCCAAAATAGTAACAAAATCCTCATCGTCTTTCTTCGGTTTTGGTTCTTGTGTTCGTGCAATTATATCTCTAGATAATGGTAAATTTTCTTTTTCAGGTGAATATATAACAACTTCATTTAATGGCAACTCTGTAGTTGTATTTTTCTGTCTACGGCGTTTCTTTTTCATTCTATTATTAAAATTATATCTTTGCGAACCTGGAGTTATTACCAGAGGTTTGACAGTAGATGTAGAATATAGAGTTTCATTAAATAAAACGGGGTTTTCCGAAGTAGTAACTAATTTTTCAGATGTTGAAAATATCGTGTCCGTTCCTACTTCAAGATCGAAGTGTTTATTATTTTCGTCTTTAAATAACACTGATTTATTTTGATTATCTACATCAATCGGTGTTGCTCGATTTGTATCTGTGGTTATTCGAACTGTTGAAATTTCAATGTGTTTGTTCATGTCACTAGCTGCGGTACTTATATTTATCATTGAAGGTATCATATTTCTCCATTCGATGGACTTTGAAACGTTCCTTCTGTGATTAAAAAAATTTCTCGCATTCAATGCTACTAAATCTCTACTCAATGGACTCTTGTGTGTCGAATTAATCATCGGTCTCATATGCAACTTTCGGTGAGCACCTGAAGCATAGCGTCGTATACTTATAATTCTACTTATATTGTTTTCTTGTTTCGGAGTGGTTGTTTTTATATCTTCTTTTTTATCATCTACCTCTTTTTCTATCTTATGACTCGATTGTGTTGTGGTAGAAAATTCAGTTGCTGGGACTGTTACGTATTTTGTTTCCAGGTGTAATAATAAATTGTCTTCTATACCATTTTTAACTAGTTGTTTGTTATTATCTGTACTAACTTCAATTAAAGGGACGTTATTGTTATTGACGATGTCCAGTGCTACATTTTGTTTGTTTTTAGACTCTTGCTTGTTTTCTGATTTCAGAATGGACAAAGCATTCTCTTTCCCATTTAATAAGTCTGTCAAAGATAAATTGTGTAGTTGCAATATTTCACTTAAGCTTGTTCCGTTTGATCTCCTCAATATATCCTTTAACGTAATTGGATCTACCGAACCATCAAGCTGAAAAAGAGAAAATCAATATCATAAGTGTTTTCAACTTCTCTATGTGACTCGTTATTTAAATAAAACTATTTCAAATGATTACTTGAAATTATTAAAACGGATAAAATGTGTCAGTAAGAAACATGGGAAATTTAAGTTAAACTATTAGTATAGGAGAGTGGCGATCGTCGAACTGTTACTGGCCAAGACCATAGATTTTCGTACTGAACTATTAACAGACAGATGTGACTATAATGATACACGTCTCATAGTACTCTATGCAATGTATGTATTCATGTACTGACTTTAAATCCCGTTTTTGTACTTGCATCTTTAATTGTCATAGTATAAGTGTAGCTAATTAATTTTTTTCTTTATTACATTTCTTCTTACCTGTACTTTTTCTTTAGCCTTGCTTCATTTTAAATTATCTTTTAATGTTTTTTATCCAATTTCCACGACAACATTATCATATTTTAATAGCTATAGAAACTAGTATAAGCGTATAGCACCAAATTTATGAATTTAAAATGTATTCATCTCTTTATATGGTAGGTTTTTAGGATTCGAAGAGGGTTTAAATCATCCCTCCCGTACCACTCTGTTTGCGTTTAGTTATATTAACTGCGAATGAAGATAGTAAATTGTATGTCTTTTCTAACGATAAAAAAAACTGTGAAAAAAAGTTACCTTAGCCTCGTCCTGTCCATAAAATACTTGAGCTGATTTATCTTCCAATTTTCCACGTAAATTTTCGTTTTCATAATTATTTTTCATGCCGTCGGTACGATGCATTACCTCTAATGAAATTCCTGACAAAGATTTATCTTCTTGTAAATAAGGGTCAAGTTGTTTCATGATATGACTATCTTTTTCATCTGATAATATTCTAAATTCATAATTTGACTGTTTTTTCTCAGAGTTTTCTGCTTCTCTGGCTATAAGATCTTCTAACAATTCACTATCATTAATAATTCCTGTATTAGCTATGTATTGTATCGAATCATCATTTTGATTAAGATCAAATTTATTATTTTTCTCATTTGTCGCTACAGTTGTTGGACTATTTACATCACTACGGTAGCCATTAAATTTGTTGAACTCTGGCCAATTTTTAAGTGATGGTCGCTTCCTTCGTTGACCTCTTCGTCTCAATGGTCTTTGTAAAGACAAATCGGTCTGTTGACCTGAATGTGATTCGAGTTTTTTTCTTCTTCTCTTAGGTGTATCTGCAAGTTGTTCTTTGCTGCTTAAATCTACTTTAAAATTTGGTTGTAGAGGTTCTTCGGGGTAATTTATTGTTTCTTGTGGGGATAAGCTGTCGTTGATTGGTGTCTGTGGACGGCGTTTTCGTTTACGCCTGGTTCTTCGATGCTTTTGCGATTCTTCTGTAGAGTTGTTATTCCATGTGTCAGTTTGTGTAAATTTTTTCATTACTTGTTCACTGTTAACCACTCTCCAGGGCTGAAAAATATATTTATTATGGGTTATTGCAATGTATTAATCTGTCCTACTTTTATAATATTAGAGGCATGAAGTGAATAGTCACTTTTGCAAGTCGGCATGATGGCGACGCATGCCGTTGTTTTTGGACTGTACCGTACTTTCTGTCAGGTATTTTGCAGTCATTTTGCCGAAGTAGTATAAAAAATAAAAATAGTGCGTGGACTGAAACTTCGTAATGTGGAAATGAAAATGGAAGGGGTAGAAATTGATTTTTAGTGAAATCATAATGTTTCTTTAAGATAAACTTTATTAACATTGCTTTTCACAATTCACAATTGATTGCATCTTTTAATTATCATTTTCGAGTGGAGAAATATCCAAATTTATTAAAATTTACAATGGGATTATGATAACTAAAGTAAGATACGAAATGTTTGATTATTTTTCTCTATATCTTTCTTATATATCTCGCTCTGTTTCTTTCTATTCCTCCTCCCCAGGAGAGTTGAACGTTTAACGCAACTGTTTTCACACCCCCTCCATGATAGCGTTAACGTTTAACGTTTTTGGAAGTCGTATTATAAGTTTCACTTCAATTATTAACATCCTCCCAAGACTTTGCTTTTGTGTTCTTATTTATGACGCCATACAGTATCGTCTTAGTCTGTCGGGTCACACGTTTGGTGTCGGACGCCTAAATAGCGCACAGATGGCTAGATTTTTGCAAACTTACCTGAAACTTATATTTATGTCCTGGCTAATTTAAATCATATCTAAAGAAACAATAACACTTGTGTTATTCTCTTTATATACATTTATATTAGATCTTTACCTATGAAATTGCCGTTTTGTATGAAAAAATTTAAACGAATTTTTTTCATGTATTTTTTATTTGTATTAATCGAAGTAATCACCCATGCAATTAATGCATGTTTGCCAACACAGTGGCAGTTTATTGATGCCCTTCTTAAAGAAATCAGCTGGACGGGAGGCAACAAATTCTTCAAAAGCATTTTATACTGCCTCTCGCGTATTGAATTTTTTTCCCGCCAAGGAGTTATCAAAATTCTGGAAAAAGTAGTAGTCTGTAGGCGCAAGGTCTGGTGAGTAGGGCGGATGACGGAGAACTTCCAACCCCAGTTCTTGCAACTTGGAGACCGTCTGCTGTGCAGTATGAGGTCGCGCGTTGTCGTGCAGGAGCAGCGGAGACGAGCGATTGACCAATGCTGGTTGGAGATGTGCCAGCTTCTCCATCATTGTGTTCAGTTCTTCACAGTACACATCTGCAGTAATGCTCACCCCGTTTGGTAAGAAGCTGTGATGAATCACACCGGCGCTAGACCACCAAACAGTGACCATCACTTTTCTAGGGGTAAGTTTTCGTTTAGGGCATTATTTAGGTGCTGAACCAGGATCCAACCAACTTGTTGAGCGCTTGCGGTTATCAAACAGAATCCATTTTTCATCACAGGTAACAATGCGGTTCAAAATTCCTTCATTTGTGTGTCTGTTGAGCAGTGCAAGGCACGTCTCGACGCGTACTTCGCGCTGGCGATCATTGAGTTCGTGGGGCACCCATTTGTCAAGCTTTTTTACCTTGCCAATTTGATGCAAATGGACCAATATTGTTTTGACGCTAACGTCGAAAGCGGCTGCTAATTCAGCCGTAGATTGTGTATCATCAGCTTCCACAATCGCCTTTAATTCGTCATTGTCGACCAAAGTCTTCGGACGACCGCGAGGTTCATTTTGCAAGTCGAAATTCCCAGAACGGAAACGAGCAAACCAATAACAGGTGGTGCGTTGGTTTGTAATGTCAGCTCCGTAAACTTCGTTGATATTGCGTGCCGCTTGTGCCGCGTTGCTGCCACGCCGTACACATATTCCATAATTACTCGAATTTTTAACGTATCCATGATGATAAAAAGATAGAAATGCGACGAAAATGTAACACTAATCAATAAACAAATGACTACTTTTGGAAAAAGAATTCCATGTTTTTAAAATAAAATTAATTTGAAATTAGAATTCTTACCTAAACAAAAAATATTATGATTTGAAATGGCCAGTACTGCAGAACGGCAATTTCATAGGTAAAGACCTATTATATAAACATATCATAAATAAAACCAAATACCAGTAATAACGCCAGCTTTTAGAAGCTAAGTACCTAATTACAATGTGTTTTATGTGTGTTTTATGATCTATTAATAAAAAAGCAACAGTACTACACTGTTAAAATTAATATATAAAAACTGAAAAACTGATGGAAAATGGAAACCTCTTTCGTACATTATGAAACTAAACCAAAAACCGAAGAAGAGTAAAAAAAATCTCTAGTTCTTTGCTTTAGCAAAATACTAGTAATTCATTTTTAAAGTAAAATTCGAAAAAAAAAAGATTATTTGATGTGCCTTTTCATCTTGATTCCCTATCATCATCTTCTTACCCTTATCCTACCTAAGTAGGGTCGGCACAACATATTTTCTTTGTCCACCCTCGCCTATCAGATGTCATCTCAGTCATCACACCTTTTACACACATATCATTTTCACACAATCCATCCATCCTTTTTTCGGTCTTCCTCTACTCTTATATCCATCGACCGCCATATATCTATACTTAATATTATAAAGCTGAAGAGTTTGTTAGCTTGAACGCGCTAATCTCAGGAACCACTTGTCCGATTTCAAAAATTCTTAGATAACGCATTTATCGAGGAAGGCTATATATTATCACGCTAAGACCAATAGGAGCGGAGAATGTTTCAAAATCGGGGTTAAAGAACGTATTTAAAAAAAATAATTCACGGACTAAGTCGCAGGCAGCAGCTAATGTGTATATAAAAGTCAATAACGCCAAAAAACGGCTGAAGGGTGCCTCTTTTTTTCGATGGCAGCATTGTGATCAGTACGCATAACGATGTTTGAATATGATCGTTCACGTCTTGGGAAACTTTGTTATATAAAAAACGACAATCTACGCTCTACATACGTCCAGTACTGTTTCTAACTTTCCGTCTCGTGTGAAAATAGTTGGTAATTAGGGGGAAATGGGAAAGACGTTTTAATCACTTCAATAAATGTAGATAGTTTTTTTAAACACATTATGTTAATTTCTACTGCGTGTCACTTTATTATAAACGACTTTCATGTTTGTATTTGTTGATTTATTATTTCATATCATTTTATACATGTTATGGCTTCTAACAAAGTAATTTATTATATTATTTAGCTGTTACCCGCGGGGTCGCTCGAGTTAAAGTAGTTTTGACCTATCCCTCGGTATCAATACATTTCTTATTGATGAAAATTTCACGAATATCGGTTGAATGGGTACGGCGTGGAACCGTAACTTCTTCTTTATGAAAGTTATCGTACGTACTTCTCTGTACCCCTCACAACGTATATGCAAAATTTTGCGAAGTAGTTACGGCGTGGATGCATAATAAAGAAACCAAACTCATTTTCTTATTTAAAAAAAAATAGGATTAGTAAGGATTATCATTTTATACCTGTTATGTGTCTAACATAGTGATTTATTTTAATATTAAATACGTCCCTTATTTTGAATAACTATGTTAATATTTTACTTAGGAATTATTATCACATCATAGAATAAATTTGTCGAATTACTACATACATTATTGCATATCAAATTACCTAATAATTAGCGAGAAAGAAAGCTGTTACAAAATAAGTACCATACGATATTTGCAATAACACTACACTGAGAGAAAACTGGAAAGCGCTAACCGGTTGTTTGGCACCATGAGTTGTAGTAAGTACGCGATTGATTAACCTACGTTGTTGGAAATCAGAAATTGTCTTTATTTACGCTAATGTTATAAAGCTAATAACTGGAACAGCCAGTCGGATTTTATTGAATTTCCTTTTCTTTTTATAACCTATTTATTGAGAAAGCCCTATCTAGTAATATAGTAAAATCGTAGAAGTGTGATAAATATCACACAAAGTAAAGGTCCGAAAGGAGGTTAATCAACAACGAAATAATAGTACGGGAACGCCATATGGTGGGGTGGAAAATTAGGGAAACCGCTAGTAAAACCGCGGGGCTCATCTATTTTTTTTTTTTTCGAACTGACTACTCTATTTACCTGGCAGGGTTTTCACAGCTTCACCGGACTACTAAGGTTGGCGCTTAAGGCACTCAACCGATTTGGTTTTTAGGTAACATACACAAGGGCGCACGCGCACCTCGGCTTGGGCTGTTACCTGGAAAAAGTCGCGTCTGACCTAGCTAACTATTCTAAGCTATTCATACATATGTACATTTGTGAACCATACAATCGAAATTGCATGATTCACAAATGAATACGTGTATATCGGAATGAAAGCGGGGCTCATCTAGTTTTTAATATATGCTTTCCTTACTGTTTCTCTGAGATGGGTGTAAAAGATGAAAATACTTCAAAATTTGGTCAAACATTACTATTTGTCGTTTTAACATTATACTTATATCCGTATTACTACATTTTGTTTCGTTTCGTATTTAGGTACGTATTATAATTATGTAGTCTGTATGTTATATATTATTTTTATTTGATAGTATGTCTCATATATATTTTAACATGTTTTTCATTTAAGTCGCATTTATTAGTTTCGTTTTATTTATACACCAAAAAATATCCCCGATTTTTCTCCCTGGAACATATCATTGGAAAGGTTACCTAGAAGAGATTAGCTATAATGTCGCCCTTTGTACTAACTAACTTACTTACTAAACACATAATTTGAAATGTCTAATAGTATATATGTACAATCGTGTACAATAAAGATTTAATAAATCAATCAAAATAACTTGTATGATGAAAATTGATAATCCAAAAAACACACTTGTTTCTAGTTACTAGATACAAGAAGATATATATATATATAAATAAAAGGTGCATATTATACGAAAGGTAATTTCTAAAAGTAATAACTGTATCGATACATAAACATCCGGCTTATTGGCCCGAAAATGGAACTCAAACTTATGACTTATGCAAATGAATACCGTTTTAAGACGTAATACCAATAAAGTTTTGCGAATACGTGCACATTACCATCTTATATATAATATTATAGATATAGAAAGTCGAAGAATTACATCGAGATTTTTTCTGTAATTGTTCGTAACTTTTACTTTATTACATAGTATAAAACAAAGTTCCCTACCGCGGCTGTATGTCTGTCTGTTCGCGATAAAATCGAAAACGAATTTACGGATTTCACCTTGCGGTTTTCACCAGTAGATAAAGTGATATATGAGGAATGTTTTGGTTTATAATTTGTCAAGGATTTTTTTAATAATCAGGGCGGGACAACGTCCGACGGGCCCGCTAGTAATATTATAAATGTGAATATGAATTTGTTTGTTTGTTATCGCGCTGCACGATAACTACTCAACCGATCATCCTGAAAGTTTGCATACAAACAAGAAAAAAGGTATTGTTTCCAAGGGTAAATCTACATTAATGCAAGCGAAACCGCGGGTAAAAATTAATAAAGTAATACATAGAAATCAATAATTATTTATAAAAATCTGTGTGATAATGTATGCAACAATAATATTATAACTATATAGATATGTCATAAGTGCTTCGACAGCGCCTTATTAAAACTTATTTTTGACGACTGCCCCGTGAATCCGCCCGTATTTAAGCAACATATAACTATTTCTTTTTCTCCACCGATATTGAGATTACGCCATCTTACTTCCACATTTTATATTAGACAGTGTGGCGTTGCAATATTACTTTACGTATGTGTGCGTTATCATGCTATTTTTGTTGACAAAGTATCATGTAGGTAACGTATATTTAGTTGTAGCAGCAAGGGAAAATATTTGGTGTACTATGAAGCAATAATATCACACGTTGCCACCGCAAGATTCAATATCGTCTACATATATCGATAATTCGAAAATATTCATACATTAAAACGATATTTTATCATCTTTAGACCTATTAAAAAAACTGTCTATAAAAAATAAAAAGCGCAGACAAAACAAATAATATATTCTTATATTCCTATAAAAATGTAGGTATGTTTTTTCTAATTGGATATACTCGTGCCTGCTTCCTAAAGTGGATCTTAACGAAATGTAATTACGTTTTTATCTTTAGCGTAGTAGCACGGTCCAGCGCATTCCTAATTTAGTGAAATAATTTGCTTTAAAACACGCCGGATATTGAACTCTGACTGACTCGGTTTCACTCGATTTTAATCCATTTTACGTAAGAATTGTGATAATCATAAAATTTCATTGTATTTTATCATCGAACAATACCGTCGGTTAGATGATTACGAGTTTTAAAAGAAAGCTTAATAACTATTGCCATCAGTGAATCACTATTTACACTCGTCATTAGCTAATTATTGGATACGAAACTGTTAATTACGCTCCACTTACCTGCTGCTAGCTCTTCCCGTGATTTCTATATAGATTAATTTCTAATTGTTGTCTATTTTAGCCTAGGCGTTATACACAATAACGTTAAATTTTTAACTCAAGATGTAGTCGAAAACAGTTTAATGCTTAGAATTGGTACTTAAGTGCAACTAGCGGAACACGGCGGTAGGTGTTTAACGCATCTTTTGTTACACTTTATTATACGATTAACTGTGCCCGCGACTTCATTAGTTTGGAAATTTATGTAAAAAAACACTGATCAATAAAGCCATCCGAATGTATTAAGTTCTTATCTACTTTATTCTCGTACTTACGCCGCGTCGTCAATAAAATTACAATAACTTTTGATAAAGTGGACCGATTTTAATGAAAAAAAAGGCTAGGTCATTCTCGAAAATATGTTTCATGATTTTCTTGGTATGGTTTTATTGTGAACCCAGTATTTTAGCAGTGATGCGTGTTCATACAAACAGACAGATAGACAGACATTTCTAAAAATGTATGAAACGTATTTTATTACTTATTTCTAGACACCGCCAACATTTTTTTCATATTTTGTACAAATGTAAAATATGAAGATTATAAATAATACCTAGAAACATTATAAACGGCAAAATTTGAACTTCGGTCTCGGTGTATGAAAACTGGAAATCTTTAAAAAAATTAACATGTTAGGTATATGCGAGATTAAAATTGGATTTAGCTCATTTTTAAATGTAACGACTCATTTATGTGTTTATAATATTACAAGCGGGTCCGGCGGACGTTGTCTCGCCCTGCTAATAAAAAAATCTTGACAAATCATATACATAAACCTTCCTCATTAATTCCGCTTTATCTAATGGTGAAGACGGCATGAAAATCCATTCAATAGTTTTTGAGTTTATCGCAAACAGACAAACAGACATGGCAATGTACTTTATTTTATAATATGTAGTGATAATTAGGATTACAACATATGAATGGATTGTATACAGATTTATCGATCATACATAAGATTTACATTGGTAGACTATTGTGGCAGGGAATAAGGTATTTTTTAATATTCTCTATTAACATTTAAAATTATTAATGTTAATTTATGATGTAACTATTGGAAATAATTAAAGTATGAAAGCAGTTAATAATTATAATAAACATCTCACCTGCTCATAACTATGTATACCAGTATCAACAATTCTCGGTCGCAAATCTCTCCTATACTCGGATTGGTTATCCTCTTCAGCCGAATGTACAATAATTACCAAAGCAGCGAGTGTGCTTAACAAAGGCATCGTCAGCTTCCTAATAATACCCATATTATTATGTATAATAGAAACCTGAACGCACTTTTGTAGTACGTTAACACCGAACTTAAACCACTGGATACTTTACACTGCACTATTTAAAATCTCAAATTACGAACTATTCAATATCGATAAAGTTAAATCGAAAACTGAAACACTGAAGTTAATCGACGAAAGAGTTGAAGATAAGGAAAGGAAGGTAGTGTGAAAACACTCACTCGTAACGTCCAATAGTTTTTTGTTTTATTTTTCACAAATCCTTGTGAAATACACGTGTGTGTGAAGTTTTAGTTTATTTTCACATCATGATGTTTATAAACTACTATAGAGGAGTTATTTCTTACTATAACAGAAAGAAATATACGTTAAAGTTGATACTTCACGTATTTCCCGCGTTCGTCGTACGCTTTATTCGCGAAAGTTCTATTTGGTTTAGAACACGTTAGCGTTCCTCGAGTCGGCTCGGTCGAGTGTTAATTCGACAAAACAATTTGTTGTCGATTGGTCTCCGGTGCTTTTACGTTTTCTTCACTTGTTTTTTTTTTTAATTTCGTACGCTCTTTATATTTTTACGTGAAGTTTATATGTAGTTTTATATTAGTTGAATTTAGTTTACATATTTTAAATGCCTGTTGTGTGTTATATGTATATAAAACATATATTTTTTTGTTTAACTATTGTAATGTTATCCATTCTAAGTTTTTTGAAATTTTGCCGGCAGTTTTCAGACTTTATTACAATGTCGATACAATATAGAGAAAATGTGAATGTAAGTATGTTTATTAAGTTTTAAAGCCATAAGAACTCAACCTTTTTTCATTAAATTTTACATACACGTTGCTAGGGCTATAAAAACATAGGGTACCTTTGATCTAAAACAAATCGTTTTCCGAGGCATAGTTAAAATATTCCGTAACGCGAGCGAAGCAGCGGGCATAAGTCAGTATCAAAATAAATGAAATAGCAACGTAGCACACACACATAAATTGGTCAATTAGAACAAAAAGTCTTAATATGGCACACTTTCAATAGTACGTCATTGCGATTTGAAAGAAGTAACATGTTACAATAGGCCTGTTTCAACGCTCAAATTTAATATTTTGTAAACCGAAGTTATGTAATTTACAAACTGTATAGATAGATAGACTAACAGACATACATATATAATATACAATCCGTATATTTTTACTTATTCTATTATCTGTTTGGTTGCGTGTTGTTCTCCTGCGTCATGCTTTTAAGAATTCCATATATTTTACCAAGTGTATAAGAGATGGCAGATTTCAGTTCCACGTGAAACGGAATGCGGGGACGCGACGCGTCGCCTCCTATACGGAATGTCGTCATGTGCGTGCGTGGGTACCTAATATCGATTAATATCAGAAAAGTATCGAATTGAAATCATTTATATATATATATATATATATAAATAAAAATCAATTGTCTATATTTGTATGTATGTATATTACTGCAAAACAGTTACACCTATTTGGCTAATTGTTTTTTTATGGGAAACATTTATAGCCGCGGATCAGACCGACTATTGGCGTGGTGACGTCGCCACGCTATTTATTTCGTGTCTTAAACTTTTCAATCACATATGCCAAATGTCCCGCAACGGCCCACAATTTATTTATTATGTTTGTAATTGTTATCATAAGGTTTTTATGAGAAATCGTACGAAAAATAGAAAAATGTGGGTAAATAAATCTTATATAAAAAGTGAGTGACTCATTGAAACATAAGATAGTAGTAAATCTTCAAATATATCGACAGCAGTGTGTTGATATTTTATTTTCGTTAGTACCGTAACACCAAAGTGAGCAGCTAGTTATCAATATTGGAAATTTATCACCAAACATTCATCAATAACAATATGTTATACGAATTTTCTGTTTCAATAAAAATCAGAGCAAGAATAATTTTAATCGATTCTTAAAAATTAAGGAGTACCTTACCGTTGTTTAATAATCGATTATTCGATATTTTGCATTTGAGTATCGATGTTTAGGTAACACCGAACATGATTTGATTATTCACTAATAATTATGCATTTTAATATTCGTATGAAGTGGAAGTAAACATTGTGCAGTTTTCTTTTTGTGAAAGTTTTCCTAAGAGTTCCATATACATGTAAAGTTTTAATAACTAAGGAGGTTAATCTCTTTGTGTTATTTCATTATGTAAGGAGGTAATTAATGTATAAGAGTGACATAATTGATGCTATAAAATGATTTACGTAACTATCGTGAGTTTTACATCTTCAATTAAATCACGATTATATATATTGAGAATATTTTTCGGTGTTTAAGTGTTAACTTAATTATAGATATTATTTCATTTATATTGGCAATTTAAAATATAATTTAAATAAATAAAATTGCGTAATATTAGATTTTACTAAGAAAAAAACATTGCCTTACGTCCCTCGTATACGTAAAGAAATTTAAAAATATCACTTCATATTATAAAACAAAGTCCTATGTCTGTCTATTGACGATAAACTCAAAAACGACTTAACGAATTTTAATGCGGTTTTGACCAACAGATAAAGTGATTCATGAGGAAGGTTTAGGTATATAATCTGTCAAAAAATTTTTTATCAGGTCAGGACAAGGTCCGTCGGGCCACCCAGTATTTGATAATATTTTTTCATATAATTTTTTTTTTTAATAGAATGAACAAACAAAACAAATTAAAAATCATTATTCTTATTCTTCTGCGAATAATAGATAGCTGTGTCTAAGTTTACAAAGGGCTTACCAGCTCCAAGAAACTTAATGCAAGCTTCCTTCATTCTTGCATGAATTCAAATAGGTGCACGTAATGCACTTAAGTGTAATTTAGTTAATAATAATAGACGTATAAAACAACCGCAGAAGAATTCGACTGAGGAATTATATTCTATTTACAATAACTAACATTGACTGATTGACAAACAAGGCATAAATTAATCTAAGGTCTAGAAAATGGAAATTTAGCACAAGAGTTCCTTATATGACGTACGTTAGCGTTAAGAAAGGATTTTTTTTTAATTCTTCCCCTACGAAATTAAATGAGGGATTAAGAATATACAGATACGTAATATGTATGATGGTTATTCAGTGTTAAAAAAATTTGTTGCACCATATACACAGAACCCTTTGAAGTTATACTTCTATTGGCGCGTTAAGGAAAAATGATGAGAGTAAATTTTTACGATGCGCACGCACACCGTCACGATAAACTGACACCCTGATGTTAGCTATAGTCAACATTTTGTTTCTTTGTATTTCTTTGTATTAAAACTTTCAATGTATTAAATACCTTTTTTCTATTGTTTGTGTCGTTTTTTTTCTACAAACGTAGAATAAGGCGAAAGATAACATTTTTGAAAAGATTTTTATCTTGTTACGCCAAAGAAGTATAACTCCTAACGCGTGTACATAAGTACACACACACTTTTTTTTTTAAATGTTTTAGGGTTCATTAATTTAACTTTTTATCTACTTATATCTTTACTTAAAACATGATTTCATTAATATGTCTAAAAAATGTATAGGGTACATCAAAAATGGTACATCAATAATTAATTTGGAAATATGAATTATACTATTTTTGTAAGTTTTGATCAAAATAAGTGAAGTGCATTTAATAATAAGTATATTTTAATTCGAGAAGAATCGTGATCGCCACCAATTCAAAAATGTTTGAAAAGCAAATTTAAATAATGTAGGAAGATAATATGTACTATAATAAATATCTTTTTTTTATTTATGAAGATTCAGATATAGAATAGTGATAATTCTTATTCGTACGCAATATGTGGAAACGTTCCTTTTATGCAATAAATTACTAACAAATTTTCTTCTAAGTACACAGTAAGTAACGTAATCATTGAGTAAGAAATGGCTGTATTGAAAACTTCCGCACTATCATCATGACAAACTGTAATTCGTGACTTCACAAATGTAACTTGCGCGTTGGCATTTCTCGAGATCTATTTGTCTCTCAACGCTATTTCGCTAAATAATCACTTATATAATTCCAAGTAATGTTTAACGATTACATATGTCTTTTACGTAACTTTATAACACATAACATTTATATAGGTCTGTACCCTTTTTTTATTAAAATGGGGAAATCCATTATGGATACCACTCCGTTGCGCAACAAGGCTGAGGGTGGATTATGTTCGACTCGCACGGACTAAAACCCCACAGTGTACCGACCGACCGACCATTTGTTGGGGCAACAAACGACCGAGCTTTGTTAGCACCAGGTTCAATCCTAATAGGCAGACATACTGGGTACACACCAGCTGCATCCCATCGTCAGCCGCACAAATGATGGCATGAGCCCCTCGCCAATCCCTTCAAGTCCGACTACGGTAGTGGAAAGAGCCGGACAAATCGCATTCTCAGGGGTTCTCTCCACAAAGTTGAATTTCAAATCGATATAATTGTTTTCTTTCAAATATCCTTATATATCTAAGTTGTAAAGAAATATTCTAAAAATGATCACTCTAGTCCCTGCAAGTTGTTTTTTGTCGTGCCTCTTATTTTAAAATACCAAGTTTGTGAAAGTATGACAAGGAATGGAGGTAGGTTGCAAGTGATGATGGTTACGTGGTTAGTATTTTCGGACACCGTGTCGATCGACGTAGGTTTGAATCCTTGTAAATGAATCGTAGCTTTGGTGAACGAGAATATCGTGATGAAACTATAACATGGGGTGTAAGGGGTATCGAATAATAACATCTAAGACATGAGCCATCCAAGTCATCCGCACCTGCACGTGATGCAGCCTGCTGAATAACGAACGAGGCAATGGCGAAAGCGGGGTGGTAGGGTTTTACAGCCTGACTGGGTCGCAACCACCATGTATATGGCGAAAAAGCCCGTCATAGTGATTCGCTTCTGCGGGTCGCGTTTCGGGATCAGCCTGTGCAAATCCAGCTTTTTGCAGGCCAGCATGACAGCGGCGACCGGCGATGGATAGTATATCACTCAGTGGTCGCCGTTGTTTTTCGATTGTACTGTGCTTACCATCAGGCACAGTGCAGTCATTGTGCCGTGCTACAATAAGAAAAAAAAATAGTCGTAGGGCTTATTCTAAACATACCTACCAAGTACCTGTATGTTCCTTTACCGTATTTACCATTTTAAACCACATTATCATTTAATATCATGTGAGGTTGTGGTCAAACACTATAATCCGTAAAATTACAAAAAAGAAGTGTATGTGTACTTATGAACACGCGTTAGAAGTTATACTTCTTCGGCGTAACAAGATAAAAATCTTTTCAAAAAATCTTTTGCCTTATTCTACGTTTATAAAAAAAATGACACTAACAATAGAAAAAAGGTATTTAAAACATTGAAAGTTTTATTACAAAGAAACAAAATGTTGACTATAGCTAAGTTCAGGGTGACGCTCTCTTTCTTTATCATTTTCTCTAACGTGCCAAAAGAAGTATAACTTCAAAAATGATTTCATTTTTTTATTCAATCGCGTAGCTAAATAGAGTTTCCGTCTTTTAATATCGTTGGTTGATTAATGGGTCTACTTGTCGCTGCGAGGTTCAGTTTATGTAGAACAGTACAGCGGCCAAATATTTGTTACTCATTAGAGCTAAAATTACCAAACTGTGAAACTAGCCTCAAACAGTATTCTTTTAAGTTGTCTTAATACCTGTTGACTTTATAATGACTCGTCGTTAACACAAAACAGTATAAAACCGATCGGTTATGAATATAAATTGAGAGAGAAAACTCGTTTCGTAATTATTAACAAGCGCATTCTCATGTATCGTATCAAAGTTGCGATTCCATCATAGCCATTGTATGGTTCTTCGTTGGTATGTTGTCGATTTCTCACGCACTCTTACTTTCATTTAAAAGGTGAGGTACTTACATGATAGTTGACATGTTGAGAGCGTTCTCATCAGATCTTCAGACGATTACTCATTGAATTAAAATAACACGTACGCTTAAAATTGCGATATACTCCTTTGAAATTTTTACGCTATATTTAATTTTAAGGACAGTGTAAATTTATTTAATTTAGATGTATTTTAATGTAGATTTGTCCTATCCCTCGGTAATAATATCTAATTTCTGGGTAAAAAATACCCTATTATTTTGTAGCCTTAACAATAGATGTAAGATTTTAACAGACAAGTTAAGGAGTAATAGGTTAGCATGGTATGGGCATGTTATGAGGAGAGATGAAGACCATGTAACTAGAAAAGCTTTGAGTATGACGGTCGATGGATATAGGAGTAGAGGAAGACCGAAAAAAGGATGGATGGATTGTGTGAAAAATGACATGTGTGTAAAAGGTGTGTTGACTGAGATGACATCTGATAGGCGAGCGTGGAAAAGGAAAACATGTTGTGTCGACCCTACTTTGGTGGGATAAGGGTAAGAAGATGATGAACAATAGATGTAAGATTTTCATGACGATCAGTTAAGAAGTCGAGGCGAGAAAATTCACATTTATAGTATTTGTAAAAATATTATATTAGTTGATGAATATTTACATAAAGTTACCGGCCGTTCAGTACTTATAAACGTCTAAATAATTTGGCATCCGAAGATATAGTTTTAAATCTAACATTGAGTTTTTGGCGGGATTTTGGTCTATCATGTGGTGGATTTTATAATTTATTCATAATCTTGTGTTACTTGACTCTATATTGTGTAAAATTGATGGTGTTTTATGTAATATAGTTTGTTTATTGTGCATACGTGAAGTGAATGGAAAGTAATATCACGAAGCATGGATTCTGAAATGCCACAAAAATTCCCTGGAAAGTTGTAACAAGGGAGCCACCATCTTGTTGGAACATTAATATGAAGTTAACATTGACATTGAAATACTAGCTCGATCATTGGAATACTTGACAATAATAATATGGAAGACGGGTTGTCAAAAATAAAGTAAAAAAAAATTAACACTTCAACTTACAAGGTTTTTAAAATACGATGCTCACCGTCGTATACGCTTTCGTATTATTAACTTGTCAATTATAACCAAGGTTTATTGGTATTTCTATAATGTAGTGTAAATAAACAATGATCCTTAGAAGATGTTAATAACTATGAATCTCGTTCACGCGATACAGTGACACAAAATCTTACATCACTGCGACAACATTACACATATCACCTCCACACACGTACACGCATACACGCTTACACATGCAAGTGGAAGGGTTTTATTTTTTCCCTTATCAAACTGAAATAGTTTAGAAAATTATCCGGTACGAAATATATATAAGAGTTGTTGAGGTATGTATGCCTGGTACACAGATATGTTTCAACAACTCATATGTATGAATAGTTAGCTTAGCTTAGCACACATAGGTCGCGAATTGCATGTATCAGGCAACAGTCCAAACCGAGGTGTGCCGTGCAGTCTTGAGCTAGTTGTGAAATAAAATCCGCTGAGTGCCTTAAACGCTCGCCTTAGCAGTCCGGTGAAGCTGTTTAAGACCTTGCTAGGATAATAGCATAGTCAATTCGAAAAAAATATGAAAGTCGTTAATGTTTTGTTTTCGTTCTCTAGGTTTTAATACTTATAGATTCTTTAGATATATTTAGTTTTTTTTAAGTTTCCTATATTGTTGATGTCATGGTTTAAGACAGTAACAAAAGTCAAACGTTTTTTTTTTAAATATTATATTACGCAAGACTACTGCATAATTTCTCTTTTTATTGAGATGTTATTTTGCAATGTTTCACGTTTCTTTTACATTTCCTGTTATTAGTAAACCGCAGTTTAGCTATTTTAACTGCGGTCTCGTAAACGTAATTCAATAGGCATTTTACTTGATTACCCAATATTTTCTTTGCCAGACAATCTGTACTACCATGATACCTTGTGATGCAGTGGTGGTAGTAAATCTCAGTTTACTACTCTTTACTACTCAGTCGAGATGAATATAAATCTTTATATATCAATTTCTTCTGTACATGTGTATGTCACTGAACTCCTCCCAAACGGTTGGACCGATTTTGATGAAATTTTGTGTGCGTGTTCCAGTGGATCCGATAATGGTTTAGATTCACAATTGGACCCGGTAGGTGGCGTTGCGGTTGGCATTTAGGATTTTTTTTTAAATTATCTAGGTAGGACAACGTTTGGCGGGCCCGCTAGTTATTATATATAGTTTCATATGATTACTATGTTATTGATTATCTTTTGTCCGCGGCTTCGCTCACATATACCTAATTAAATATGTTTTTCTATCACTGTGTAACAGTATTTTGTTTTCTAAATAAAAGGTCTTCTGTATTAACGAAAGCATATACGCGAAATTTCATGATCTAGTACTATAACTCCTCAAGTGTAACTATATAACTATAACTACTCAATACACAGAACACTTAACAGGCATGAAATTGAAACAAACTCGCATTCGTATTTACAATTTTAGTTAAGACTAGCTTCTGCCCGCGACTCAGTCCGCGTGGAATAGTTACTTTGAACTAACACTAACACGCAGCGGAAGCTTTCGGAAGAAAAAAAAACTTTTTTGAAACATTCGTAATTGGTGCTCTTCTTCCACTGGTGTTAGCGTGATGATATATGTAATAGCTTTCCTCGATAAATTAGCTAACCTAACACTGAAGGGTTTTTCAAATCGGAGCAGTAGTTCCTGAGATTAGCGCGTACAACCATACAAACAAACTTTTCAGCTTTATATATTGAGTATAGATAAGTCAACTGTTAACATTTTTTCAATAACACAAATCTTAAGACCATGTTTTAATTACGCACGTTAATTCAACAACAGAATCGACAATCAGTAGGTACGATGCAACGTAACAGATCACTAAAAAAACTGTCTCCGAAAAAAAAAAACAAAATGGAAACTCATAGTAACAACTTTTTTAATGAAACAAACACTAAGTTAGTCCGGAACATATGCTTTATGATTTGAGGTTTTATTGTGAACCCAGTAGGTGCTTTAGCAGTGATGCGTGTTCATACAAACAAACACACATGGACAGGCAGACATTTAAAAAAAATTATAATACATAAGAATTTTTTTTTCCACAAAAAACCCAAAATACAGACATGTTTCATTTACAATCTTTTAATATGTACAGAAGTTTGAATTTAACAAACGGTTTATTCATAAAAGTTAGTATTTAAAAAATAACCATGTAATATTTATTAACTTCCTAAATAATACTATAAAAGCGGTAGTGAGTTTGTTTCTTTGTTTGTTTATTCCGCCTTCACAACTTAACTATTAAACCGATCATTATTAAGTTTTGCATATAACTAGATACGTCATCAGGAATACAGATAAGGACTTAGAGTAACTTTCGTCTAGAAAAATGGACTGCTTTTGATGGATATATTAAGTCTACATTTACGCGAGGGAAGCCGCCAACATAAGTTAGTATCTAATATTTGTCTTATACATTTTATAAGAATAATATGTAGATGTGTCTTCTTTTTTGTTAAAGATATAGTGATAAAGTCACCAAAATGTAATTTTCTAATCCGGTAATGTAATACGATTGTTTTATAATTGACATCCATTTTTACGATTGCTTACAAACACACGCAATGCTTATAAACTCTTGCTATAACAATGTCATATTGTAAAATTCCGGACCTATCCGTCCTGTCGCGAATGATATAATTAAATGTACGTAGTTTTCGAACTCAATGGTTATTTAATAATTTTAGACCGTAAACAGACAATAGACTGTAGATAAGTTTTATCTCACACGGGAAACAATGGTATCGTCAAGTCGTTTTGTATTTACGCAAAAGAAAAAGTTCATAAGTAATTATGTTTATTGTTTTCAAGTAGACGTTATCATCGTTTTAAGTTGATAATTACTTATCGCTTGAAACGTATCGGCCTCGTCATATCCCTTTATCTGTCTTACACTGTTCTTAATTTTTGTAAAACTATAGATATTATAGAAAACAATTTACGAGTAAAATTACAAATCAGTGTCTTGCCAATGCAATGTATGTCGGTTGTTTGTTCTGTAAAATACACCGGAAAGGAGTTATTATCAAAAAACTGTTTGTAGGCGCCATTTTTCCAATATGGTGGCTCGCGCGGCAAAGATACGAGGTGGCAAAGTTGAAATTCAGCAAGAGCACGTCAAAATCTATAAGATTGCTAATTTTCAAAACTCCCGGAAAACTTTCCAAGTAAAAATACCAAATGACTGTACTATTTGTCAAGTTACAAAACATAATTATGTAACTGACATTACTATAAAGTGATTGAAAATACATATACATATATTTGTAGTACATATTCTTACCATTCTGCCTTGGAAATTACATGGTGTATTGTAATTTTACCGGCTTTTTATTTCTACATGTTTTGAAATTTTACTGAACCGTTGGACAATTTTCAACAGAAATTTCACGCTTTGCAATTATTATTGTTTCCATAACATAACCGCTGCTCATAAAGTTATATGTCGAGCAATGGTAATATATAGGTGTTTATGATTTTTATAAAATGTAACTTCTACTGCACTCTTGGGTATTTTTATTTGAAGTCTGATTTAGTGTCAACGATAACTTTTTTTTTTTTGAACTGACTACGCTATTGACCAAGCAAGGTCTTAACAGCTTCACCGGACTACTAAGGCGAGCGCTTAAGGCACTCAGCCGATTTTATTTTGACAACTAGCTCAAGGGTGCGCGGCACACCTCGGCTTTGGCTGTTGCCTGATACATGCAATTCGCGACCTATCTGTGCTAACCTAAGCTAAGCTAACTATTCATACATATATGAGTTGTTGAAACATATATGTGTACCAAGCATATATACCTCAACAACCCTTATATATATTTCGTATCGGATAATATTTTAAACTATTTCAGTTTGATAAGGGAAAAAATAAAACCCTTCCACTTGCATGTGTAAGCGTGTATGCGTGCACGTGTGTGGAGGTGATATGTGTAATGTTGTCGCAGTGATTGTCAACGATAACCTATTTTGGAGTTTGTATAAGTATAAGTTTCAATGTTAAAGACAAAAAGAAAATTGTTTATTATCATACATTACTTGAAAAATTGTTACAAAACTCCGACAGTAGTCACGCACTATACGATATTATTATATTTTGATTAGTATTTAGTAAAAATAAAACAAATATATTGTAATTTTCTTAAGCGTACGCTGAATAAGTCTTGTAATAAATTTAGAAAACTGAATATATTATTGCTGTAGAGTTGAGTTTAAATGTTATTTTATTTTTTGTAATGTAGAGTTGATTTTTTTGTAAATTCACTATAGTTTTTTTACTATGTTTTGAAATAAAACAGAATTAAATTTTACAAAGCTTTCGAATTTTTATAACGGTGTTAACGTCTGTCTTTACAGCTAGTCTTGCTATACAAAATATGGTGTATAGTGAAAAAGAACTCCTTTCTTCTATGAGTTAAACTAATAATAAAATATACAAACAAGAGAAATGCGCTGAATAATCACGCAAATTTGCGTGATCCGTTACTAAACACTGCACAGTAATGTTGCGTAGAGATTTATCGCCGTGACGCACTAACGCACCCGCTTCCTAACACTTCTTTCCTTTAATACATTAAAGACATTGTTATTAAAATTTCCATATATATAACACAGAATATATATTATATACATATAATAAAAAGGTTGATCTAACGTGTCTGTACTTTTAGATTTTTGTAAAAGAAGAACAAGTACAAAATAAGTAACATTTCAATCATTTTTACTAATGTCTGTTTGTTTGTTTGTTTGTTTGTTTGTTTGTTTGAACACGCATCACTGCTAAAGTACTACGTTCATAATAAAAGCTTGAAATCTTGAAAAGAAAATTACAAACCATATCTTCGAGCAACATACTAAATGTTTCATTAATGATCATGAATCATTAAAATCGGTTCGGTCTATCAACAGTTATTGTAATTTTAAGGACGACGCTACTTAAGTACGAGAGCGAAAGTAGATAGTAATTCTTCCATTCCATTTTTGGCAACCAGTCTTCTAGTAGACTATTACTGCCATTGTCAAGTGAGTGTCGATATTACAAGTTTCTTGATATCATTCAATGAACTAACAAGATGGCGGCCATCTTGCTAGAACTTTCCATGGAGTTTTTGTGGCATCTCGGAACTCATGGCCCGTGGTATTATTTTCCATTCACCTCATATATGCACAATAAACAAACTATATTACATAAAACACCACCAATTTTACACAATATGGAGTCAAGTAACACAAGATTATAAATAAAAAATAAAATCAACTACATGACAGACCAAGATCCCGCCAAAAACTCCTAGATAGTAATTAAACTTAATGCATTCAGATGACTTGATTAGCCACTGTTTTGTAAATCAGGTTCCACGCGAATGAAATCGCGGGCACAGACAGTAAGTAATAAAATAGATTTCAATCATTTTTAGAAATGTCTGTCCGTCTCGATAAAATCATAAAGAATGTCCACGAGTAACATTTAGGCCTTGTTTCATTAAAATTAGTTCGGTCTATCAAAAGTATTGTAAATTTAATGACGACGCAATCTAAGTACCACAGATAGTAGTGTTACAAAATACGTATAATCAGCCAGTCAGTCAGCAAATCCAATAAACACTCTGAAGGTACTGCGACTATTTATCCGGGCAGAGCTTCGCCTTACAATAACTTCCACATAGGAGTGCGTGCAGATCAGCGACATCTTGCCCTTTGTATACCGCACTCACACCCCTTTGTATACCGAACTCACACCAATGTAGTCTCACACCGGGGTGAATAATGAACAGCCGGTAACTTCAACCAATAGCGTTTGAGGTCATTAGTAACACCCCCGATAAAGTCAATAGCGCGGTATCGCAGGTCAATAGTGGTTCCCCGGGTGGCGTTGTAGTCTCGCCTCTCTCATAGCGGTACCGGACGTAGTCATTAACATTAGATAAGTAAATGGGCTTAGTACATTCGGGTGATTTTATTAATAAAAATAATAAATCGCGCGCACAGCTAGTAATTTATATTTTTGGCAAACAATCTTCTATATTATTACAGCCATTATTGAGTAGATAATAATATCACTAGTGTATTTTGATAATTTCAATGTTCCAACAAGATTGTGGCCCCCTTGTAAGAATTTTCCATGGAGTTTTTGTGTCATCTCAGAATCCATGCTCCGTGGTATTATTTTCCATCCACTTCACATGTACACAAAAAGCGAAATATATCACATAAAATACCATTCATATTACAAAATAAAGGAGTAATATAACACAAGATTATGAGTAAAATACAAAAAACGAGAGTCCTGTTGTCAAGCGTAACGTGAAGAGACATTTACGCAGGCCGGCATGACAACGACGCCCACCGGAGGAGGGCGTATCTCTCGGTGGTCGCCTTGTTTATGGATTGTTCTGTGCTTACCATCAGGCACAGTGTAGTCATTTTGCCGTGATACAATAAAAAAAAACGACTACATGACAGATCCCACCACAATCCATAAAATACTTTGTCTGAATTTTTTTATTTGCATTAAGAATGAGAAATTGCAATTAACAAAATTTTTCAAATGTGACGTTGCTATAAATTGTATTATGATTTTTGTAAACTATCTTCGGCCGCGGATTCGTTCGTGTTACTGTAAACTTGACTTATCTTTCTGGATGGGAAGGTATCCTATGTTTTTTTTCTCTATATCCTTGACAACAAGTAAGCAAAATTTCAAGTGTTAAACAGAGAAGGCGTGACAAACAAACAAACTCACTTTCTTGTTTATAATTCACACTAATCAATTACACAATTGTATTCTCTACATTGTAAATGAAAATGTCTGAACAGCTTTATGCTGTCATAGAAGTAAAAGTACGAATGCTATGATTTTTTCAAACTAAACTACGAATAAACTACGAAATCCTTTGTATATGGCCTTGGAGCAGGCATTGCAATACCCAAAGATGCAGCGAGAAGGTATTAGTATTTAGTAGAAAGTAGAAGTATTTAGTAGACTAAAAATTCTAATAAACTTCTCATTAAAAAAACCAACAAAGTGCCAAAGAAGTTTAAAAAATAAGTCGTCTAAGAAATAATCCGCATCAGTGGTCATAGTTCTATGTAGATTCTTTCAGTAGTTCTGACGTGATGGAGCCTCAAAAGAAATGTATTTTTATTATAGACTAGTTTCTGGCCGCGACTTCGTCCGCGTGGAATACTTACTTTGAGCTAACCTTAACACGGAGCAGTAGCTCTCAAAAGGAAAAAGAAAACGATTTTGGAACCTATTTCATTGTTGCTCCGCTCCTATTGGTTTTAGCGTAATGATATATGCTGATGATATAACCTTCCTCGATAAATGAGTTACCTAACACTGAAAGAATTTTCAAATCAGACCATTAGTTCCTGAGATTAGCGCGTTCAACCAAACAAACAAAGTCTTCAGCTTTATTATATTTGTATAGACTACTGGAGCTTGCGTTGGAGTGAAATGCTAATTTCTATATATAAGCGACCATCTATATAACCGTACGTGTCCTGTACTGTTCACAATATTACGGACATGTCAGACCAATAACCAAAAGAATAACGAAACTTATGAAATTTTTACCGCCATACTTCTATCTCTTTCTAGTATATGACTCTGAATTAAATTTATATAGAAGTAAAACTTTACGCAATTATATGATGGTGCTACCAGTTGCCTTTCGTTGATACAAAACTCTTCTTTATTGTAGTCCGGTGAAGCTGTTAAGACCTTAAGGTCAGCAGTATAGTCAGTTCGAAAAAAAAAAAACTTTATTACTACTTTCTATTGATATTTCTATTCAGATGTATACTTATTTATTTATAATATATTATATTTATTTCAATTATATTTAGGGTAACCTAAATCAACGACTTCTTCAAGAAAGTTTTTAAGAAAATTAAAAAAAGAACGTCCAATTTACTAATATTTAGTTTTGAAAATTTGACTTCCGGTATTGTACATTAAAAATTGTTTTTCGAAAATTGACTTCCGGTTTTGTACATTATTTTTTTTCCAAGACTTGATTTATTTTCAAAAACATCAATTAATCTTCTATCTAAATCGCTAAGTTTCATAATTTATTTGTAAATTTGTTTAATTCGAAAAATTACGTCCAAAAAATTCAAATTTTAATTATGACTGTTGATTAGAAACCCATAACTTGACAAATAAACATGATAGAGAAAGGAAAGTGTGTATTCACATTCATACCTACCACTAGTCCATATAGGCTCAATATGAACGAATTTCAGAGCCTCAACTTTTTTTAACACGCTTTTTCATTGTCCGCTTCACGTGAAAGGTTATATTTTAATACTATGTCCGACATAGTGGCACGTCTAGTCGTGTCGTGTTCCGCTCTTTTGGCTGTATATACACACATGACATAAAATTAATTATAATTAAGTGTTTTCTATTATTGAAATGTCGTAAATGATACACGATTTTATTTACAGGTGGGCTGTGTCTACAGTGATGACGAGGCAAAACAAAATTCAGTTGGGAAATGTCGATTTGAGTGGGTTTATTCCGCTATGGGACATGTGTAATCATGAACATGGGAAGGTAAGATTTATTTTCAGACTGTTGTATAATCTTTACAATGAGGTGTTTAATTGACGAATTTCAAACATAGCTCTTTATGAAAATGTCTTTACTTTATTTGCGTTCATCGCGAGTTTCTTTTGTGAACCATTTTTTTAAGTATTTATATTTAAGTATATTTTTTTTTCTTTTGGCGCGTAGGGAAAAATGATGAGAGTAATTTTTTACGATGCGCGCGCATACTGTCACTAAATCCTTCACCCTGAAGTTATTACGATACGTGTGCACACCGTCACGAAAAACCGACACCCTGAAGTTAGTTGTAGTCAACTTTTTCTATTGTTAGTTACACACTTTTTTTGTTATTGTTTCATCTATGAGTTCTTCAACACTTGTACTGCTGTTAAATTACTTCTGCTAATATGATTTTGTCAATAGTGCTTAGCACCCATAGAAAGGCGTAATGATGGATATAATCTAAATAATTCTCAAAAAAGTTCTCAATGTTCCATCAAAATTACTGTACCCTTGACGTTTATACAAAGTTTTACGGTGATCAGTGCATCGCATTTATAATATTAGTAAGGATATTCTTTTATTAGTATAGGATAGTGTTGCCAACGGTTGTTGTTGTTACCCAGAACTAGTAGCCGGACCTGAGGGTATGGGCCGGGGGGCCCATCTCCTCATTGCACAGGTCCGGCGGACGAGGGGGGGCAGCCGGTGTGTACCCGGTCTGTCCCTCTATAGGTAGGAGCCCGGCGGTCACCTTCCGCCGGGCGGACCGTGGGGGCGGCTCTACAAGGTTGATTAGCCTGAACGATCCCTTGCCGCCCCCACAAAACGGTCTGTCGGTACACCGTGGGGTTTTAGTCCGTGGGACTCGGACATAACCCACCCTCTCCCCCGGGAGGGTGGCGTATCCATAAGGGATATCCCCACGTAAAAAAAAAACCCAGAACTAATCTAATATCTCCGATTTCCTAAGGATTCATGAATATTTTTAAATAAAGTCCGGATAATTTACAACGTCTGAATATAGTTTATATATAGTAATAATATAGTTATTATAATGCCCGATAACACTACTTTTAAACTTCAGACGATCTCACGTACGTCATAGAAGAGACTTTCAAAAGAAAATTCTTCTTGTTGTTACTTTAGTTCATTTTCTCTCCTTTCATTGTGTATTATTCATATTATTAGCTACTGTTCTTATATTGTATCTATTGTAAGCCACAATATACTAGTATTTATATCTTTAAGTTCAGCTTTTTTTAAACGAATATGGTAATTGTCTAATAAAATATATTTGCAAATAAATTAAAATATAAGTTTGTTATTATTCTCAATATATTAGCGGCAGATATTACGTAATTAGTTTTTTTGTCTTTATTTCACAGAATAATTGACATTGATTTCGTATAAAATATATTTTAAGTTAAAAACTGTTAACATTTTTTCAATAACAGAAATCTAAGACCAAATTTAAATTACGCACGTTAATTCAACAATAGAATCGACAGTCAGCACGATGCAATACTGTAAATGTTTATCTCACAAATCACTGTTTTAGATAACTACTAACTTCAACAAAGAGCTAAATCGTGGCGAATGCTTCGCATTGCGCGATTTCCAACCCGGCGAACAGATATTCATTTTCTACGGTGCGAGGCCCAACGCTGATCTGTTCCTTCATAATGGGTAAATATGATATCCTTACTCAATATTAACCACTAATTTAAATTGGTAACTTATCGGCTGAGTGCTTTAAGCGCTCGCCTTAGTAGTCCGGTGAAGCCATTCAAGTGTTAAGTTAAGCCAGTGTTAAGACCATTCAAGGTCGAAAGGGTAGTCAGTTCGAAAAAAAAATTGGTAACCCTTTCGGCTGACGGTAAAGGAAAACAACGTGAGGAAACCTAAACCTGAGAAGTGTTCTTGTATTACCATTTATTGTATGTGGGAAAATATAAAACTGTAGAACTGTGGATTTCTCACAGTTTGAAATCATCAATACGTGGTGGGCGGGCGTGGTAATTATGTCCATACCTTCCTTCGGTAAAAGGCGCATGGCACTGCAGTGAGTGTCGGGCAGGCTGATGATGATGACTACAAAAAAAAATGGCAATGCTTGATCAGTAACCATGAAAATATACAATTACAGATTCGTGTACCCAAAAAACCAGCATGACAGTGTCTCTCTTACCCTTGGAGTGAGTTCGAGCGATCCGCTAGTTGAGACAAAACTGTCTCTCCTTGCTAAATTGGGTTTGGCAGGTGTCACTAACTATAACTTGTACAAAACAGACAACCCTTTGAGCGCGGAACTGCTCGCCTTCATTAGGATATTCAATATGAATCAAGGTTAGTACATATTTTATACTCTTTAGAGTTTGAGCACAATATCACCTGATGGTAAGTGACATTATGGTCCAATATGATATCACGCTGAAGGCTAGAACCAACTTGGAAGGGCAACTGCCAGAACTCACGCATGAATCCTGAACGATAGATTTTTAACTTAAGGATGGTAGGTAGGTAGCCGAATGAGCAATAGATATAATAACACATATCAACGAATATGTGTTATTAGATATACCAGAAGTAAATCGAATTTATAAATTAATTCCACTCCTGATATTAGATACCAGAAATAGATTTATATAAAAAAATAACACAATTACATATCTCAACACGAAGACTCACATTAACAATTAAATCTCAAGTAACACAATAATTCATAAAAACCCAGAGAAATACAAATACCAATGTAAATTGGAAAGCACTCACGCAATACAACAACAATCACGCAATACAACCTTCCAGAGAGACGACCGAGCAAGAATGTTTTTAATGACTCGACAGACTCGCCTTTTATAGCATTCAGTCAAGTTACGACGGGCCAATAACTTTCGACCAATGGCGTGTCAGGTCATTAATAACACCCCCGCTGTAGTCAATAGTATTACAAAGAGTGCTAACAGTATACATATAACATGTTGCTATAGAGATGTAATAAACGTGTCGCGCATTAAATGGGCCTATATCGCGGTTTAATACAGCAGGCTTGCAAGTGTAATCGTTGCGTCGCTGATATTTTGACAAGATTATAAGGTATCTGACAAGAATATCTACGAACACACGGACTGAAGTATACTTACTGTAAATTCAAATGAATATATTATATTCTGACAAGAATATCTACGAACACGCGGACTGAATTATACTGTAAAATCAAATGAATATATTATATTCTAAACTCGTAGGTATTTGCACGTACTGTCTACAGCAGCGATACTCAACCTGCGACCCGCCGGGTATTTGTAGTTGGCCCACCCGATTATACTTTATTCTTATTTTTATTCTTTATTATATTTCAATTCTTTTAAATTTCGTACTCATCAGAAGAACTATGAGCACGCTGAGAAAATTAAATGGATCCTAGATAACCCGAACGCAATTCGTTCCTTATGATATAAGGGTTATATACCAAGGTTGTTCTATTCGATAACCATTGTTCACTACATTAATATGTGATAATTTGAAATTACGATTTTTATTATTTATAACCTAAATATATGTAGTTTGTGGTTCGTGACACCATGAGTGAAACGTGTTTATGACCTCTTAACAAAAAGGTTGAGTCCGAGGACTGGTCTACAGCCAATACACAAATTAAGAAATTACACATTACATTTGAGAGACCCCGCATTACCTCAAATAACACATTGATGCAACAAATTAGATACATTTATTATTCTGCTTAGTCAATTGCGACGCTTGCTCTGATAATAAATAGTTTTTCAATTTTGCTCTAGAATCAAAATGATATCGTGATCTATCGATGTTTCCACCACAAAGCTTAGATTTATTGTAGGGAATCCAACCTAGGTCGATCCTAGGTCCGTTGAGCCCACACCGTTTCATATATATGTATATTATAAACAGAGGAATTGACAAAGTGGTCGGCTCAAAGCCTGCCCGGGGATCTGGTATCGGCTGATCCCCCGAGTTCGTCCGCAGTCGGCGCGGATATCGAACGCCGCGCGTGCACGTATCTATTGACCAGATGCAAACTCATACTCAGTTCGTACAAAAAGGAGAAAGATGTCGACGTACCGGATTCTTTACACAGGTAAAATGAATAAACTTTGTCATTTTCCACTTCAGAAATATTTCTATAGCGAAACAATCCGAAAGGCTGGCAACACGCTCTAGAAGATGAGGTCTACCACTAAAAATGTTTAATAGCGTGTTCCCACAAAGAGTCGGCCGACGTAGATTCGAATCCTTGCAAATAAGTGGGAGCTAGAGGTGTAAGGGGTGTCAAATAACATCTAAGACTTGAGACACCCAAGCCAACCTCACCTGCACGTGGTGCACCCTGCTGAATAACGAACGAGGCAATGGCGAAAGCGGGGTGGTAGGGTTTTACAACCTGACTTGGTCGCAACCACCATGTACATGGCGAAAAAGCCCGTCGTAGTGATTCGCTTTTACGGGTCGTGTTTCGGGATCAGCCTGTGCATATCCAGCTTTTTCGCAGGTCGGCATGACAGCGGCGACCGGCTATGGATAGTGTGACAATCGGTGGTCGCCATTGTTTTTGGATTGTACTGTGCTTACCGTCAGGCACAGTGCAGACATTTTGCCGTGCTACTATAAAAATCACAATGAATGCATAGCATCTTGGTAGGAGTTTTTCTAAGTCCGTCTAGCTAATTACCATCCTCTAGTTAAAAATCCGTCCCCAAGCAGCTGTTGGTATGCCCCGACAGCTGCACTTGAGACCTAGTTGATCTTTAGACTTAGCGTGTTTACTATCTTAGATGACATCATCATTTAATACCGAATAACCTATAAAGTGTTAAAGAAGAGGTTGGATTCATCTAACGAAAACGCAAATAGCAAACGCAAATCAATAGAATAAAGTGGTTTTTTTTGTTCTATCAAAACAAATAATATTTTTTTACATATAAATTGATTAACCTTAGGTTTATATACATCTTCGCCTGAAAAAGTCACGCTAGATGTAAACGAAAGGGTCCAAATTAATATAAATAGTCTTTGTTTTTTTTAATATTTCAGTGTGTAATCAGTACATCACATTATTATATACCTATATTATATAAAACATCTAATTACTCGTTAGGGTGTAATTTCCATTATGCATACGAGTATCAATCATCACGAGTTCACGTGGTTGTAGTTACCGTCATATTTATTTTTACGCCATCTATCACTTATCCTTCGCACTACATTGTTGACTGCACAATATCTTAAATGTTTCATATTTTACGCAATTACTGGGGGTGTCCAATTTTTTATCATTAAGGTAAATTGAAGAATAGGAGACAACAACCGCTATTTCCGTGATTTAGTATTTGATATTTCATGATAAGTATGCTGAGCTAAAGCACGGGTTTATTAATTAATAATACCTGGAATCTTAACATTTTCAGAAGGAACATAAAGTTATTGAAGGAATGCGAAGTACAAATACTAGAAGGTGCCATTAAATATCTAGAGAAGATTATAAACTAACTACCAGTGGTTAATACACAATGAATAATATATTCTGAGGTAAGGTATTATTAAAATCGCCGTATAAACTGAATAAGTTTAAATGTATAAAAACATTATCTACTTATACATATCTTAAAAATCTACTCACATTGTCATTGGGGGGGGGGGGGGGCAAGTCCCCCTTCCCTGTACAGGGCTTGGGTAAACATCCATACCACCAAAACAAAGGGCAAATAATTTTAATTATGCTTGCATTATAATTCACATAATTTAAAAATTAATTCATTTTATGCTGGTTTATTACAAATGAGCGGTATTAAAGAAAAATTCATGCCGTTATCGAAATAAAAATATCGATATATAAAAAACGTAGATAAATTTGTGCTAAGAGATCTTTGAGGTTATTTATTTGTTTGCTATAATTAAATACTATTTCAGAATTCAAAATAAAAATTCGTTTAGATATTATTACACATTGTTGTAAAATACCATAAATGTCATATCTAAAACACTTGAATGAAAAGGTTTAAATGGATTTTTAAAATAAACAAATGAGGAAATTGAAATTTGAATATTTCATTATTTTGAAGGATATTTTCAAATAAAATATTTTAGACGATTTTTAATAGTTAAATGGCGTTGTTATTAGATCAACAATATAATTATTTTTTTGTAAAATAACCTTAACCCCGAAAAATACTATAACTGCCTTTGACGATAATGTGTACTAACTTTATATTTATTTAATCTAATCTTTAAAACATTATATAATTGAAACACTGCGAAACAGCGTTATGATAATTTTACAAATATGTATAAAATAAATTATCTTATGATTTCTACACGATATCTTTGAAGTATTATTTTGATTTATGAATAATTTGAAATAGCTATAAGTATTACCTAACATCATTAAAAGTTCAGTTTGATGTGTTTATTATGTGTACCGATTTTACAATGACACATCTACATAATATTACGTTACAATACACTTAAACCAGTGGTGCCGGCAACATATAAAAAAAATAACACAAATTTGGTAATTTTTTTATGTACCAACTTTTAGACGCAACACCGTACATTTTCTAATGATGTTACCAGCAACACTGATTCAGTAATTTATATATTTTATAAAAAACTGATCGGTTTTAGTGATACATATAAATGTGTGTTTTTTTTTACTTTACGTGTATTGTTTTAGTTTTCTTAATTAAGAAAAACCACTGTACTAAGTGTTTCAAATAGGAAGATAATTGTGAATGCGATATTGTGGTCATATTTCGCATGCAATTGCAGTAAAAGATATGCGATCAGAAAACAAAGTGTATAAATTATACTATATATCATATCACTAATCAGTAGCTTTTATTAAAACATTATTACTCGGGAGGGTAACTAGCAGCATACTAAAATATATTAAACACTTACCGGGTTATTACAAAAAAGTTAAATACGTATTAAATACTTGGTTTAAAAAAGTTTTCTAATAAATGCACCGCGCTCGCCCGAGGCAAGTTCGCGTTATCCTTTTTTCGCAAGTCTATCCTAACGTAACCAAAGCGAAACAAAAGAGCAAGATGGCGAATATTGAGCGACCGCGGTGCATTTAATAGAGACCTTTTTAAAGCCAGGGGGTCAATACGTATTTAACTTTTTTGTAATAAAACCGTTAATGGCTGCGGCTTCCTAATAGCACTGTGAACATAAATGAATCTCCACCATTTTAATCTAAAATACCGCAGTTAACTAGTTTATAATTACATTATACACAGTATCTAAATACGACCTTTATTTTTCTGTTATAAAAGTTTGTAATATTCTTTATAGAGACAAATACATTTTTGTTGTTAACGGACAAATATAAGGAGTGAAGTTAGCGTGAGCACTGTTATCTACTCATTTGAAACGTGTAGTACATAATAATTCTAAAAATGTGCCACATTTTTTTACAGCAGTGTTATTGAAAGTATTTTAATGTTTAGATATTTAATTTACACTGCTACAAATCAATGTACAAACGTTAATAAGAACAAATCATGACAGTATTTTAATCATTTTTGATTTTTTTATTATTTTAATCGTATTGTTAAGTATACAAAACAACGAAAATGAACTACTGGGATTTACTTATTTTTTTATTTTATTTTTTTGAAGTTATACTTCTTTTGGCGCGTTAGGGAAAAATGATGCGAGTAAATTTTTACGATGCGCGCGCACACCGTCACGAAAAACCAACACCCTGAAGTTGGCTATAGTCAACTTTTTCTATTGTTAGTGTCGTTTTTTCTACAAACGTAGAATAATGCGAAGGATAACATTTTTGAAAAGATTTTTATCATGTTACGCCAAAGAAGTATAACTTCTAACACGTGTACATTAGTACACATACACTTTTTTTATTTTATATTATATATATTAATTTATAGCCTAGTATTGGTGATGCGGTGCGTCATAGTATATGTTTATGAATAAATATATCGTGGTTTTTATCTGATTTTTTTCAATGTTGACATATGAACAGGGTATTATTAATCAATCTGAATATTCTTAATGTGTGTTTGTACTGCGATTGTATTTTTTGTGTAGTTTAATTATGTTAATTATATATACTGTATTGGGTCAATTTAATTTATTATTTTCTAAATGTTACCAATGTTTGTTTTTTTAACGTAGATATAAAATCCCACAATTATTAATTAATAAGAATATTACATTGCCGCCTTATTATACCGTATAAACGCTCCGCATCAGCATTTTAAGTGCATTTTTGTTAATATTTATTTAAGATTTTTTTGTGCCACTAACGTACTTATTTTTATGTGGTGTGCAATTTTTTTTATAAACTTTTATTTTGTTTTTGAAACAATCTTTTATTTCGTCTCCATCCGCACGAGAGATATCCTGTATCATACAAATCAAAATATTAGATGTTTTGATTACTTACTGCATATGTGTACCAAGAAAATTATACCACTATGCTTGTATTTTTATAGACACTGGAAATATATTGTTATAATAAACCAATATTTCACTCTAAGTACTATATTTTGTTAGTATAATATATATATCTGGATACCTAATGTCCGAGAGTTCGTTCTTGCCATTAGTAGGTGGTAGAGCCACGCTGAAGCTATTACTGGTTACAGCTTGAATGGGTCGGCTCGCCCCCGGTACCCGACCTACTGAAACACCGACGTGAAGTAACAGTGCTTACGTTGTTGCGTTTCGTTTGGCCAGTGAGAGCGCCGGAAGGCCACCTCCCCTTATTCCCCTCCCGCGCCTTCCCATTCCTCCCCCCAAACACAGGCTGGCAACGCACTTGCGACTCCCCTAGTGTTACTAGTGTCTATGGACGGCTTTGATCACTTAACATCAGGTGTGGCGCCAGTTCGTTTGGGTCATAAGACAGCTAATAAGCATCGTATCTGAATTTAAAATACGTCGTCGTTTATTTTCTTGTAATTTATTTATTACGGCATTACATAGGTTTAAGATTATATTCAGATGCCTACTAAAGTTCAATCGTAAATACACTCATCAAAAAAGTCTAAGCAATATGTACTAATTTAAATTTTAGGATGGTTCTTCACATTATAAAGTTATATTTTATTTTTAAAATAATATCTTTAGGGTTCTATGATGTAAAAATAACAGCTGTTGTCTTTATAAGTTCTTTTAATAACAGAAATGAACAATATTAGAATATACTGTAGAAACTAAGATACATAAGAAACTAAACTTTTTTCTTGCAAAATGAAATTTCTAAAGAAAATGTATTTATTGTGAAAGAATAGAACAATTTAATACAAAGTATGAATGTAATTTGAATTACGCACCTTATAATAACTAAACTGACACTTGACATTCCTCACTTTTACTACTCTCTATGCTCTGTGACATCATAGCGATTACTGTGCGTATTTTACTCTAAATAAAATAAAGCTAGTTTACTAGTGATTCGCTATTTAATTTATCAGAACATTATAATTATTAACAGTAATTTTAAAAATAGAAGAGGCTTTCTTATAAGATATCAGACCATAAACGTTTTACTTGTTGCCGACAAGTTCTAAATAGCAGAGGAGACCATACTTTGTATTAAATTGTTCTATTCTTTCACAATAAATACATTTTCTTTAGAAATTTCATTTTGTAAGAAAAAAGTTTAGTTTCTTATGTATCTTAGTTTCTACAGTATATTCTAATATTGTTCATTTCTGTTATTAAAAGAACTTATAAAGAAAACAGCTGTTATTTTTACATCATAGAACCCTAAAACATTTGTTAACAAAAGAATTCCGATGAAAATGCGTAAATAATTCATATAACGATTGTAACTTGTACGCTTAAAAGGTCACCCGATCGAATTTGTTAGTTTGCTTCTCGAGTTCGAGATCTTCAGTTTTTTTCAAAGCGGTGGTAATTTTTTTATCGATAATTATAGAGCTAGGCCATCAAAATAGTTACGTCGTTCTATTGTGGAATATAGCTTATAGTGCTTCATAACATAGGCAGTAAATCATTACATAGTATAAAACAAAGTCCCCAACCGCGTCTGTCTGTCTGTCTGTTCGCGATAAATTCAAAAACTACTGAACGGATGTTCATGCTGTTTTCACCAGTGGATAAAGTGATTAATGAGGAACGTTTTAGTATATAATTTGTCAAAGTTTTTTTTTACAATCAGGGCGGGACAACGTCTGCCGGGCTCGCTAGTTAAAAATAATTGTATGGTTTTATGAATCCACGATGAAAGTGAAACTTTTTTTCGTCGTCCAGTTTCTCATCTAAACCCCGATCTTTGGGGTTCCATGGTTTGATCTACGGACTTAGCTGGCTTCTGTGTAATGTGTAATATTATAATGTTATTATTAAACAATTATATTGAGTTATTAGATTCAAATACTGTTGTCTGCATATACGGAATACATAATGAATACAATCATTCAGATGATGAACTGAGCACAATATTTATTTACGAGATACCTGAGATTGATTACTTCCCGCTTGCAACATCCCTACAGATCTTTGCATTTCATCTGCCATCAAATGACGTCGCTTCATGACGCAAAGAATATCTAACAATTCAATTTTGTCGCTAACTTCATTCACACTTCATTAACTTCATTCGCAGTCATTTGAATTTTATGAAAAAACAAAACAATCAAATTTTTTTTACAACCAGCCAGTATGTCATCAATAACAAAATAGTTTACTTACCTACGCATTTTGTTTGAGTAAATACTTAGAAATTTATTAATATAAATGGTAAAATTTGTAATATCACGCATGTTGCTTAGACTTTTTTGATGTGTGTATATAAAGATACCAACTTTCAATGAAGTAAATAAAATAGAATCATTTATGGAAACGTTTTCTGCGACACATGTTGTTCGTTTTTGGTACTATGTTGGAACTTGGATGTAAATGGCTAAAAACTACAAAGTTTTATCTCAATCAGATAAACGATGAGCGATCACAGAGTACAAACAAATTTTTATGTATAAATGCTACTAATTTAATGGAAATGATTAAATAAAAATTGCATTCAAGTTTCACATTATTTTATTCTCTTTTTGATAACACATTCGTGCTCTCACTATACAACTAGGTAATTATGTTAATCTAAAATTAATAGGATATAATAGAGTAAGTACAAAAATATTTCTTACAAATCTAATTACTTAAAATAATATTTACAACCTTAAAAATATTCTTAAGTGATACAATATAATTATGAATTTTCCTCACTATATTAATAGCCTTAACAGATATTATCTTAAATTACTTTCTAATTAGCGAAATAGTACAATTAAATTAATACTCGTGATATCACAATATTGATAAATTATTTATGGAATCGTGAAGAAAGCGGGACAATCGGAGGAGGTATATTTTATTTCACTAGAAAATACAAATCCTCACAATTTGTCCAACACAGACAATAATATTTATTTTTAACTAACCTATGGACAGTTTGAGGATTTAAACTAAGTTAAAAAAAAATATTTATCATAATATTCCTTCATAACTTTATCTAACTCCTTACTGATGCGAGTAGCGTCTTACCGTGGTAAATGTTATCTGTTTGTCTGCGCAGAATTAATAAATTTCTTTGTTTGCCATTCTTAACTGAATTTGAAAAAACATCTAAGTAGATTATAGAGATTTCTATTTGTCAAGTTTAGATCCATATTTTAAAAAAAGTACAACTGTTAATACTAATTTTTTATCTAAGTCGATACTGAAATTCGTCTTTAAACTTTTTTTTTTACTAAGACTGGATTTAAATCATCTATATACTATGTAGAAAATAAACAATTACATATTTTACTTCTATATAATGCCACAATAGTTTGATACCTAAATAACTTACCGACTAAAGCACACGACCATTCATATACAAAAACCCAAGACACACTTAACGTCACACAGCCGGCACAAAAAAATGAGTGCATAATTTTGGATTATGCACTAAATTCAAATAGTCTCGCATCGCTTGCGTTCTTGTAAAAACAACTTAAAATCATTCAGGCAAGGTCGAATTTGCAAAATCATAAGTTTATCGCATAACTATAAGTGGGGAGTTTTTGCGGGACGGTTTTGAGCGCTACTTTTATTCGAGACTGTGTCTTGGGTTTTTGTATGTCAATGCAGACGACGTATTATTTTATACACAATATTTTCAATATACTTGAAGAGTACAGGTGTGGAAGGGGCTCGTGTCTATTTATTTCTATTAAAAATTAGTTATAATAAATAAACCTTATTTTAAAGGCAATTAATTTATAAGAACTCGGGAAAAAATATACATATGTATACATAGATACACCTGAATTAAAATTGCAACTTTTTTATGCGAATTTATGCGATTTTTTATTTGTAAATGTCACATATAATATTAGATAATGATCAATAAGGTATTATAAAAAATAATCTTAGCAAAAATCGAAGCATGTTATCACAAATGCGTATAATAATGCTTATCTATCTCTAAGTATACATATATTGAATACTAGCCACTGCCCGCGACTTCGTCCGCGTGGAATATTTGCTTTGGGCTAACGCTAACACGCAGTGGAAGCTCTCAAGAGGAAAAAATACCCCGATTTTAAAACATTTTTTACCGGAGCTTCTATCCTATTGGTCTTAGCGTGGTGACATATAACCTATAACCTTCCTCAATAAATGAGCTATAGAACATTGAAAGAATTTTTCAAATCGGACAACTAGTTTCTGAGATTACCTCTACAACGTCACAAACGATACCTTTTTGTAATAATATTAGCTGACCCGTGCAACTTCGTCTGCATCGAATCGGTTATGTAATTATTTACGACATCACATTAGAAACCTCAAAAATAACAATATTTCTCCACTATTTCATAGATATTATTATACATATAAACCTTCCTCTTCAATCACTCTATCTATTAAAAAAACCGCATCAAAATCCGTTGCGTAGTTTTAAAGATTTAAGCATATATAGGGACAGAGAAAGCGACTTTGTTTTATTCTATGTAGTGATAACTGCAATCACGTGAGTAAAATAACCGTAAGAATTAGAACATATGAATATTGTGCATATCCATGCAGATCCTATACCTCACATCCCGCAGCTCATCGAAAGTATTGCGCTTAAGCATTCTGCATATTTCGTTATTTTTGGACATCACTGAGCCTCTTTCATTCCTGTAACCTTTTATAAAGTCAACAGATACATATAGGTTTGACCATGTTATTTTATCCGCCCCTTGTGTGGTACGTAAGCATGGTGCGAGTCTTTATTATCCTCCCGCCTTAAACTCTTCGCGGCGACCAGAACAGCTCCCCCGAGCGCTGCGATCAGTAATCCACCCGACACCAGTATTGCTGAAAACGCCGAAGTCTTCATGCAGGTATGCCCGTCCATTACACCTATAATATAAACATTAGACATCTGAGTTTATTGAAAAAGGCTTGGAAGCTATTTTCTCTATAACGACAAAATGGGATTTTATTTGTATGTGACACAGTTGAAAATAAGTAAAATTGCTAATTTTGATATGTTGATATGTTTATCTACAATTGGTAATATTAAACACAAAAAGCGCTAAGAAAAAAAACTGATTATTTATAAAATACAATGTTTTACTGAATAACGTATATATGTTTAAAGGTGGTAGTTATTATGGCAACATTTAACAATGGTAGGGAATTAGGCCTAAGCAATGGATGAGAGATTATTAAAAATAGTTATTGACCATGACTTTAGTCAACCCGTTTTATCACGTTAACAAGTATTATGCAACATATTAGGTGTTAAAGAAAGAGCACGTTGCTTACACTTAAAGTCACGATACGAATAACAAATATTCATTATCTTGTTATTATTACAAATTGCAATAAAATACAAAATAGCAAATTATTTATCAGTAGAATAACAGAATAGTTTATAACAAAAATTAATATAAAATAATACAAGTGCCTCTTTTGTCTTATTAATTACTGATATACTCGTATAACAATTATTGCATTAATAAGCCGGTTTTACATGAACGAGTGCAAAGTTACCGAAGACGATGTCAAGGACAGAGCGAAGTGGAGAAGTAAAATACGGAAGGCTGACCCCACCACCATGTGGGAGAAATAGTCAGGAAGAGAGAGAATATGCAGGTTTGTTAACAACTTACTAGATATAGTTTCAGATATTGAAATGTTATTATAATTACTAGTTTATTTATGAATAACATGGTGGATAAACTACCACAGTCTTTAACAGTTTTCATGTTAGTGTACAAAATTGTGTCTTTTCGTTTTATTATCTCTATAAAATTACTCTGTTGTGATAAAATTTAAATTTGATAAACTCGGATATGGATTATTCTGGTTTGTTTACTTTTTTGTGGAGACATTTCCGTATCTTCTTCACCCTCCTGCAATACCCTTAGAGATTGAAACAGAGATATGTTCTCGGAGAGACGCGGCGCAACACTTGTTGGTTGACCCGTGCTCGTATCGACTGAACGCTTCTTTTCATGTTACGCCAGTGACAAGGTTGAGACTAAGGAAATGCAAGATAACAGTTTAGTAAAAAATAATCGAATCTTTAACCTAATAAAATAACAACAACTGCAAGGTTCTACAGAACCTTAATTATGCATACGCTGATGTTGCGGAATGGGTTACCCGGTACCGTATTCCGCCAGAGTTATGATATGAGTCTCTTCAAACAGGGATTGAAACACTCTTCAAAGCCGGCAATGTAACAACGATACCCCTTGTATTGCACGTCTCGATAGGCGACCATAAGTCGTTGTGTTCTAGTGGTTTGACCGGTGGAATATGATTTCGATGTCCGCAGGTTCGAATCCCGGCATGTACCAATGAATTTTTCGGAATTCGCGTACATTTACTAATTTAAATAGGTAACACTATCGGCTGACGGTGAAGGAAAACATTGTGAGGAAACTTGAACCTGAGAAATGTTCTTATATGACTGTATGTAGGACAACATAAAACTGTGGATTTCACAGAGTTTGAAATCACTACTACGTCGTGGGCTGGCGTGGTGATTACACCCATACCTTCCTTCGGGAAGAGGCCTGTGGCCATGCAGTGGATTTCTTACAGGCTGATGATGATGATAGGTGGTGATAATCATTTACCATCAGATAGGCCGTCTGCCTGTTTGTTACCCTTTAGCATTAAACAAAATCTTACAACGAACCTAAGTGTTCGTTGAAACCAAAAGCTTGGTGGTAAGGAATATTGAATTATATTATTGAACCAGCTGTGCCTGCAACTGCGTCCGCGTGGAAATTAATGCAAGAAACAGTCTTCCGTTTACTGTTTCTTAGATATTATTTAATGTTACTTATAAGCTTTATGATTTTCTTTGTGTTGTTATATCGTCAACGCTATACTTTATCAGTGTCCAAACAAACAGACAGACATTTTTAAAAATGATTTGTTTATTATTATATTTCTAGACACTTACAACAATTTTTATCACAAAAATCTAAAAAGTACAGACATACATTTTAGATTTTACATTCTTATTAAATTTATAGAAGATTTTGAAGCGATAATAGCTTAGCTGATAGCGTGTTCGGACACCAACACCGACACTGAATAGAAGCTTTCGGTAAAGGAGAGTATCATGATAAAACCATAAGCGAGACGATAAGGTTTTGTCTAAGTCCGCCTGGCGAGAAACCACCCTTAAGGTGAAGATCTGTCGCCAAGTTCCTGTTTGTTTGTTCCGGTAATTGAGAGCCCATAGGTTTCACATGTCTACCATATTAGACCACATCGTCATTTATAATAAATATACATAAAGGAAGAAATATATAAAGTATTTAAAAAAAATCAGCTTGGTTATCTATCACCAAGGACCTACAGGAGTGTCCATGGAGATTTACTTGGGAGTCATTTGTTTTCCAGACTTAGACGGTGTTATTACAAAAAAGTTAAACACGTATTGAACCCTGGCTTTAAAAAGGTCTCATATTAAATGCACCGCGGTCGCTGAAAGTTCGCCATCTTGCTCTTTTGTCTCGCTTTAGTTACGTTAGGTTAGACTTGCGGAAAAGGATAACGCGAACTTGCCTCGGGCGAGCGCGGTGCATTTATTAGGAAACTTTTTTAAACCAAGTATTTAATACGTATTTAACTTTTTTGTAATAACACGGTGAGAGTTGCCATCTTGGACTATATCCACACCTGGCATGGAAGAAGATGTGATTAAACGCTAAACTTGTAAAATTAAAAAAAATGTTTTTGTTCTTCTTTCAACAAACAAACGAACAAAATAAGAGTGAAAATCAATCGTAGTACTTATGATTAAAATTGTATAAATATTAGGTATACGTATACTCATTAAAAATGTGATTATTTTAACGAAAACAATGCAAAAATGTTATATCCAGTGTTCAGTTAATGGACGAAAGCTCTTTTCTTTTCTCTGTATTTTAACGAGACTTCAGTATATCCTTGATGGCCATGCCAGCCTCATAGGGTAACTCACTTGGATTAATGTATCATTAAACTTGATTCTCACAATTAAAGGCTAGGCTATTAAAGGAAACAAATTTATAAAATACTCTAATCACATTACATACAGGATTTCTCAATACAATATTCACCTGTAGTCCGGTGAAGCTGTAAGACCTTGCTAGGTAAATAGCGTAGTCAGTTCGAGAAAAAAAAATCATCTCACCGAAGCACTTATTTTAATTTGTAGAGTAAAAAAATGAGTAGCTTACGGGACATCTGCCGTGGCACATTCTCACGTCACATTCGATGTAAAGCGCTGGGGAGCCCGTAAAGCGAAATGTTTTCATATAAGCGTAGACTTGTGTCTCGAACACACCGGACTCTGACCATGAACCACGGAAGCGGGATATCAGCTTATCATCAACGGGGCAACTGGAAATAAATTCTAGTGTTATTTTGGATTGTAAATAACTACATTTTACACGCGGTTTCGCTTGCTATAATGTACATAGCTATATCTCGGAGACAGTACTTTTTTTTTGGATGAAACGTACCCTATATTCTGCTTTGTACCCCTGACGTTTAAGTATGCAAAAAATCACCATAATCTATTAAATATTTAAAGTGTGAATTCATAACAAACAAATAAGAAAAATCGCAATCGCATTTGTAATATTACTTAAGATTACAGTTTATCATAACAATAATTACTTTCAAAGAAAGATGGAGTATAACATATACACCCATGTATTCGAAAATTGAATGGATATATAAATACATAAACCATAATCTATCATTCAATGGTAATTAATAATAACAGAAATCAGAAACGGAAAGTCTACGTTACAAATGCATGTAGGTACATATAAATAAAATATGCTTAATTTATACAATTTATTTTTCGAATACTACCGAATGTGGAAGCCTGGGCTTGTTACGTATACTAGAAAATGTTAACTTTTCTCTAAAGGCGACACAAGATAATAATTAATACACGAGTACCTAATCTAAATACAGCACACTAACTAAACCTTAGCGAATTAATAAACACTTACCCGTATTCATCGATGAGTTGTATTCTTTTAGTAGCACCGTTATGCGCGACGCAATCGTTCACCACTATATCAAACCCATCTGAAAATATATAATTGATTTAACATCATAATATTATAAACACAAAGTATCTGGACGAGAGAACATCGATTGACGGCTTAAAAAGTTTTCAGGGAACATATATACCTACCTTTATATAGGTTGGTAAGAAGAAAAGTAAGAATATGAATTAATTATAATTTATTTGTTATATCAACAATGATGCATTAATCAGTTATTTTTCCCGAACCGACTTCGCTATTTATTTGTCCAGGTATTTAAAGCTTCACCAGACTACTAAGGCGAGCGCTTACGGCACTCAGCCGATTTTATTCAGGCAACTAGCTCAAGGGTGCGCGGCACACCTCAGTTTGGGCTGTTATCGAAATCCCGGATCTGGCCTACCTAAACTATTCTAAGCTATTCATACATATATTCGTTTGTGAATCATACAATTTCAATTCACAAACGTTTACATGTATATCGGAAATGAAACGAAATAAACTACTCGATTCAGTTCGAATAAGGGAAAACATTAATCGGTGTAGAATTTATTTCTAAAATATATATTAAATCGAATACAACTGTTAAACTTTCTTAGTTCTGGACTCAATCTAAAAAAAATTTATATACCTGCCTAACTTCATCAGTTTATTCTTACCAATACCTATTTAATAATTAAATCAATAATTTTGAACGATTATTTTTATTATAATACAATTAGATCAACAGTAAAAACAATTTTTAAATAAGAAAAATTCAGTGACACACTTAACCAACTGTGGATTCACATCCATAGGTGTTTTACAGACGTATAGATCAATGAACTTATTCGATTTTGAAGTAAAATATTTCGGGACTATCATTGCAGCGAGGCACGCGATATAAACGCTACTATCACCGTTAAGACTTCTGCCCTTGGATTTACGGTATTTAATTGTTAGTAATGTATATCGTTCAATTGAACTAGATAGCATCAGTAATTTCTTTTTTTAACATTCATTTCTCTATTAGAAAACAGATTAAATATTATTTCCATTAGATACAATATAATATATACTTAAAATATTGGAGAAGGGTTTGCCAAAAAACATTTTTCTAAACAAAAACTTAAATTATAAACGTACGGAAATCGTACTTATATGACTTACCGTAAGAGCTTCTCATGTAAATAAGCAGCGTGAGCGGGTCTCCTACACGAACAGGGCCTGAAATTCTTGCGCCAGTCGCCCCGTAACCTGAACGGATTTCCATATAACATTCCGGCGGTTGTAGAGTAAACACGACAGGATTACCAGTGGCCACTCTAAAATATAAAACGTTTATTCTCATTAAACGTAAATGTAATTAACTCAGTAGTACTTAATGCCATCTGTTATAGAAATACGCAATAAATTGTGTTATATCTATATATGTATAAATAAAATTATAGAGGTATGTTGTTGTGCGCGTGTCACGCCAAAGCTACTGGATAGATTTCGACCATTTTCTTAGTTTTGTTTCTTAGACACTTGGACTTTATGTAAAAAAATGTCACGATATTTTCGTGTATTATAAAGTTATTAATGTTTCAAGAAACTACAATTTTTATAAGTACTACGCGTTCAACGATTTATGATTGCTTACTATGGAGAATTGGAGCAAGCGGTGTGGTACTTATGTTGTTTCTCTATACATAAATAAGACAGTAAACAAAGTCGTAGGTACCAGCTAGTTATATATGAAGTATATAACCGAGACAGAAAAAATCTAATGAATAGTAGACGTCTACGAAATGTCTAATCTTGAAAATCGTAAATTTTGAAATATTAGTTCAATTTAGTCATATCTGTCATTAAATTTTTTCTTGGTTACTTTAATATTTTATGAATACTAAAAGGGTCTTACATATGAGCACGGAAATAGGAATTCATTAAAAAAATGTATGCATAGTTAACATATTTGATGTAAAGAAAACTCAAAAAATACTAGCCAAAATGATACGTAGTCAATAATAAAGTAAATTGTGTTTTTTTTTTTCAAGCAATGAATGAATCAACTATATCAATAAACTTTAAATACAATATATTTTGCAATATATAGAAAATATCAACACATCAATGCATTCTGCGATGCGTTCTCATAAAGGTAAATATTGCGCATACAATATTTATATTATTAATAACTATAATAAACACTTGTACACACACGTATTAGTGACCGCAAATTAGCGCTATTTATACTTGAACTTTCTGATGCGTTATAAAAATAGTTTAAAGAATTCATCACCAGATTATTAAAAAATGACGCACATATGATGGGAAAACAAACATAACCTAGCACTGGTGTAAGTTCCTGGGGATATTTAAAAATATAATCAATTTCTGATTAGAGTATAATTTATTAAATAACTAGCGGGCCCGGCGGACGTTGTCCCGCCCTGATAATAAGACAACCTTAAATAAATAAACCTTGATAAATTATATACCTAAACTTTCCTCGTGAATCACTTTATTTACTAGTGAAAACTGCATGATAATGCGTTGAGTAGTTTTTGAGTTTGTCGCGAAACGACAGACAGGCAGACGTGGCAGAGGACGTTGTTTTATAATATCTATTGATTCCATCTTAATGACAAAAATGATACTGCTACAAATAATATCATCAAATCAACGCTCAGTAATTTGTTGTTTTTGTAGTTACTCATTATGATAAAAAGGCCATGTATAACTCGCTATTTAGGTTAAAAAAATTCGAACATCCACATTAATTACCCACTTATTACAAATTCAAAATCCAATAATCAAATCAAATTCTCTACAAACAATACAAAGTTCATTGACAGAGAGTCTCTGACGTCCTACTAGTAGAGAATTCATCGTATAATTGTATTTTTACTTGCTCTGTAATATAGTCTGCTGATTATAAAATATTTGTGTGGCATACCACATTTAGTACTTTACAATGCACGCAGAAATAAAACAACTGACTCAGGGATATTCTATATATGTATATCGATATTTCGGTTAAGAAATATTCACAGTATTTTCGTCCGAGACAAATATCAAATTGATATGTATATACTGTCAAATTATTGCACCCCTAAGGATATAAGAGGATTAAACGTATATGTGATAAACTCAATGAGAATATTACTGTAGAAAATTTATGTACAATTAGGTAACTAACTGTAGATATATATGATAATACATACTCCGATTAATAACACCTCTCTCATTCACTCTGAAATATAATTGGTTAAAAATGTTCGATATTGTAAGTATATACGACATTGCATCGATGTATAGTTTAAGGCTCGTCAGGCCAACAGCGTAGGCAGTTTGAAAAAAAAAAATAGTTAAAATTAATTACATATTACACAAAAACATCGATATATTTTTGAAACTAGACATCGCTGCACTAAATTTAAAAAATCGATTGCTAATTCATGAAAATATATCGGCAGATGATGTCATCATGCATGTCGTTGACAGTTTAATAATGCAACAATAACTATATCAAATTACTTTAAAATGAAAAGTGGCTATGTATTAATTTTACGTAGAATATCGATTACGAATGTTTTACAATTCAACATTCTAAATGATCGCACTATGTACATAATTACATAAAACTGACATAATTAACCTAGGTCAGGGTTGCACTTTGAAATCAAACTAGTATATAATGAATAATTGTTATGTAAGCACATTGTGTACTTGAAGTCTACAATAAAATTAAATAAATAAACAATTCGATATAAAATTAATACAGTGATACAGGAAAATATCTAAAATTAAACAAACAAAAGAGACCCTCATAGCTTGTGACAAATAAGATGGCTACGAGTTTTTGGCGGGATCTTATTTTCTCATATAGTGGATTTTATATTCTATACACAATTTTGTGTTATTTGACTGTATATTTTGTAATAATTGTGTATTCCGTAATATAGTTCGGTTATTGTGCACAAATGAAGTGATTGCGAAATATAAATCACGGAGCTTGAATTCTGTGATGCCACAAAAACTCCCTGAAAAATTCTAACAAGGGAACTATCATCTCGTTAGAGTATTGAAATTATCACAAGATAGTTATTACCTACTCGATGGTGGCAGTATTTTTTTTATTATTATTATAGCACGGCAAAATGACTGCACTATGCCTGATGGTAAGCACAGTACAATCCAAAAACAATGGCAACCATCGAGTGACACACTATCCACCGCCGGTCGCCGCTGTCATGCCGGCCTGCGAAAAGCTGGATATGCACAGGCTGATCCCGAAACGCGACCCGCAAAAGCGAATCACTATGACGGGCGTTTTCGCCATATACATGGTCCCCCCTTTCTCGAACTGACTACGCTATTGACCCTGCAGGGTCTTTACAGCTTCACCGGACTACTAAGGCGAGCGCTTAAGGCACTCAGCCGATTTGGTTTTTAGGTAACATACACAAGGGCGCATGCGCACCTCGGCTTGGGATGTTACCTGGAAAAAGTCACGTCTGACCTAGCTAACTATTCTAAGCTATTCATACATATATACATTTGTGAACCATACAGTCGAAATTGCATGATTCACAAATGAATACGTGTATATCGGAATGAAACGAACTAAACTATTCGATTCAGTTCGATGAGGGAAAAAAAACAAAACCCTCCCACCATGTGTATATATGTGCACGTGTGTGAGAGAGATGATCTCATATGTGTGTTCAAGTGATGTAGATGAGTCACTGTATCGCGAAAATAATATCACGAGGGCTCCGCGCGGGGACGACCTAGGCTCGAAATATTACTGAGAACCGCGATGTGTGCGGGAGCTAAAAAGGATCGATTACAAAAGCGCGGGCGCAACACGCATTTAATAAGATCGAATTTAAATTTACTTTACGGCGACGGCGCCGAAATCTAAAAATAGACATAACAAAAATTATTATTATTGAACGGTCGTTTTTAGGGGAAGATAGACGTAAATACGCGATTCACTCTATCTTATATGAGTTATTTATTTTGAACAGCTGCGCGCGCGAGCCGTTGTAATGTAGCCGCGATGGCTGGAAACCTATGTATTGCAGTGACGGATCCTAGAAGAGGATTTCGGGCGGTTTCTTCGTATGCCGAGATCTCCGAGATCTCGTGGAAGATGAGTAGTTGACCTGTGTAGTCAATACTCGATAGGGAGAAGGAATAGGCGGGGTGATCCTGTGAAGGATTAGCCGCCGGAGGTCTGGGAATGGGCTGGGACACGGGCTTAGGAGCCCACGGAGCCTGAGGGGCCCGGTAGGGGCGGGGGGGCGCGCTAGTCGCGGGTGCGGACGCTGCCGGTGCACGAGACGTGCTCGGCAGGCTCGGGAAGGCCTCTCGGGACATGAAAGGCGGGGGTCGAGGGCGGGCGGGAGCGGCGGCCGCCTTAGACGGCGACGCCTGCCTGGGGTAGCGAGGGCGCTTTGTGCGCGGGGCGCGGGGACATCCGCGATAATTCGCGGTATGACCCACGCCGCGGCACAGAACACAGCTCGGGGGATCGGGGGAGTCTTTAGTGCGAGAACACTCCTTGGTGGAGTGGTCGCCGAGGCACTTAACGCACCTGGGTTTCAGGAGACAGTTTCGTGCGGAGTGTCCGTACACCTGACAGTTGTGACACTGCGAGGGCACAGACGTTTTGCGCGGCGGCTCGACGATAACGCCGGAGAGGCCGCAGAGGGATGTGAGATTGAAGATCGCTTTCCCTTGAGGGGTGCGATCGAGGACAACGAGAACCATATCATATGGAGCCCTGGTGCGCGGAGAGCGCATACGATGAACCTCGCGAACAGGAATCTTCTGTTCTTTGAGGTCGTCGGAAATGTCGTAAGTCGGGAGTTCTGAAGGAACCCTACGGATCACAACCCGTAGTTTACGCTCCTCTTCGAGAGAGTGCGTGAAATAACCCCACTGGTTGTCCCGAAGGAAACGAGTGAGGTCACGATGGGCGGTGGACGTGGCTACCTTCACCTGAATACCTACAGCGGTATTCACAGCGGAGGTGTAAGGGATGCCTGCCGTTTCCAGCAGGCTAGAAATTTCAACCCAAGACGCTTTGTCTTGGATCGTAACGGGGGGCGGTGGGCGGGGCTTTTTGCCCGAAACTGCGGAACCCGCAGTTTTAGGCGAAGCGGGTCTAGAGGGCGCTGGTGTCGTCTTTGGCACTTTCGCGCCATCGACATTGACTATTTTTTTGGAGGGCAAACTGCCTTCCGGATCTGATGAGGAGTTGGAGCGCTTCTTGCGCGGTTTGCGGTGCGTGACGGTGGTGAAGCCATCGTCCGCAGGAGGGGCTTGCTCAGCAGGAGGATCTTGCTGAGCAGGAGGGTCTTGCTCCATATCGGAGCCAGAATCGGAATCGCTATCGCTATCGTCACTATCGTGAACGGGTGGGATGGGAAAATTGTTGCTTGCCTCGATCTTGGCATAGATCGAGGGAGCGGGCTTGGAAGAGTGAGGGAACTCGATGCGACGCTTCGCAGCGTACGCATCGTAATCGTCTACGAGACGAGGACAGATGCTGGATATAAAACCGCGGAGGCTAATAAGTTCGGTCTCTAAGAGGCCGACTTCTCGATCGGAGGCCATACCGGGGCCTGAGGAGGGGAGTGGGGCGGAGGAAGACATGTGAAACCTCCCTGCCAGAGGGGCAGGGGGGCGCGCCTTAATGAATTTAACGGACTATCCCGAGTCCGGATCAAAGGGAGCTGTTTAAAACTAAACAAAATAGGAAAACAACGCAAATAAGTACCTGAGCGAGACAGGGGAAAAATAACATAAGACTACTTAAATAAACAAACAATAAAAAGAAAATAAATTTAAAAATAAATCACTGAAGAATTAAAGAAATACGTAAATAAATAGATAAACAAAAGAGTAAATAAATAAATATACCAAGAAATAGATAAAGCAATAAATAAATACAAGGAAAGGTCTCACTCAGTTCCAAGAAAAGGAACGCAGGTGCAGCGCACCTGTGAAGCGCAGGTGTGCCGGATCGAAACAAACAATAACTGACGTCACTAAATCACGAGTATTAAAATCGAACTTAGCGCGCGCAGCACAACGGACAACCGCTCAAGTTGACGGTTCGATCGGAACTCCGCCATATACATGGTGCTTGCAACCCAGTCAGGTTGTAAAACCCTACCACCCCGCTTTCGCCATTGCCTCGTTCGTTATTCAAATCAAGTAATAATCTAAAGGATTTATTGTCAAACAAAAAAAACGGCAAACTTCTTAAAGAAATTAAAAAGTTGTTAATCAATTAATTTCGACAATTTACTTACTCGACGTCCAGAAACGGGAAGGTTACGGTCTTCCAAAAGTCGTACCCATATTCACATGTTACTTTAAAATGTTCATCAAGCTCTTCCTCGATTAAAGGGTTGTATTGAACGGTTATCGTGTTCCACATGAGGTTCTTCTGTCACAAAAAATATATACTTTTATTATGCCTTATTTATGGCTTATAGAAACCTATTCACGAATCATAAGTGATTGTGGTTCAGCTATCGCGCACAGACAGATAGACGTAAGATTGTGGTGAAACGTTACAATCTATAAAATATATATAAAAAAAACAATATTAAAGAAACCGTAAAACATTTGAACAAAAACATTAAACAATTAAACAAAAATAATGTTTAAAAAAATCTCAACTACACAAATATTTTTATAAGCTTATATTTATAAGCTATATTTCAGTCTCTTTTTAGTATTATTCATGAACGAGCCGTTCAGATGAATATTGATAGTAAGTATAAATAATCTTTAATATTTTTTATTTCTCACTCTTTTCAATTGACATGCACGTTACTCTTGTATTTAAGATGAATCTAGGAGTTTAGGTAATAGAACGTGTTACACAAATAGGCATACTTGTTATACTTTAGAATATATGCCTTATTCTTAATTCATTTTTTCTAATATTTGATACGTACAGTGGGATTTTTCCTTGAGTCGTCCTGTTGGCTGTTTCTTCCTAGAGTTCCGCATCTATTTAGCTGAATATAGAACTCATAATAATCTCGTCCGGTACCATTTATGTACATGCAATCGGGATCATAAGAATAACCTGTAAAAAAATAAACGATTATTTTGAAATGTGGGATAACATTATCTTAGACTATAGATTAGAACTAGAATTGCTATTACATACGCAATATGTTGACATTATCACTATTTATTATAAATATTATCAAAGGACGATTTACACTAAGGAGCTAGCTGAGAATAACACCAATGGAACAAAGATCGGTACAAATAAGAAGCCTTGAAAGACACCTTTGTTCTGCGATGTAAATATACATTTTTAAATTCAATCTCCCACACAATCATTTGATTACAAACAAAGCATAAGTGATAACCAATCAGCAGATATATGTTCTCAATGCCCAGACGGAAAACTAAAAATCGTGCTCACAACACTGATATAAATCATATACGTGTCAAACCCTAAAAATCTTGTCTCAGATGTTGACCTAACTACCATTACACCAAGAGACTTGAAATAAGTTAACAATTATACCCATTTTTCATGTTTTTCTGTCTGTTTGTATATGTACAGTCTACGAATTATACCTAATAATGTTTTTGGATTTTGCAGGTAAATCAACCTAAAAATTACATTCCCAATTAAAGAACTCCAATTGAAATAGACACAAACATCCTAACAGTTTATTATTAAGATGTGGAGCTGTGTGCTTTATTCAAATAATAATGAATTCACATTGTCAGTGTTGGTGACGAGAATAGATATATTGACCTCATAAAAATCTATTTCTGTACAATCTTTAAAACAATATAATACAGTAGACGATAATAAACAAATTGCGTGAAAATATTTAGGTAACAATGTAAACTGAAAGTTAAAATAAAACCACCGAGGTAATTGCCTCTCTGATACGAAGTGTGTCTATAAATCTAGTAACACCGCATTTTTATTAAAATTTCACTTTTACAATACAATATTAAATCTAAACTAGTATTATAAAGGCTAGAATCAATTTATGTACGTTTGTTATATTTTCATAATTAGAACTCTGAACCGATCACAAGAAAATTTTACAGAAAGGTACCCTAGGAATGCTCCCGGCATTGCAAAGGCTATTACTATTCTGAATGTACCGACAAACACATAAGACGAATTAGCGATAGAACACTAGTGTATAATAAATGATCGCGATAACAGTTTCAATACTTCAATTGTTTCATTAACTTTTCTCTTACGTGTTTAAGTTATTCTATAACATTATTACAGTGCTTTTAATCACCTAGTAACATAATTGATTTTATGCTTCAATATACAGTCGAGACACACCTTTAGCTCTTTAGATTATCAACACCCCATTATAGTACATATGTACATAATAAATAAATAAAAAAAGCCTTTATTTGATCCTGCTATTTAGCAAGGTCCCCAGTTTGAGTAAAGGCCTCCTCCAACGATGTCCACTTCTCTCTATCCTGAGCTGTTTGCCACCACCTTGGACCAGCGACTTTTATTATTTCGTCCCCACAGCGTGATAAGGGTCTTTCTCTCTTTCTTTTTCCTTGGGGTCCTCTCCATATGGTGGTTCTGTAGGTCCATCTTATGTCCTTGAGCCTCGCTATGTGACCGGCCTATTTGCACTTTTGTGCGTAGTTTAAGGCATTTGTGGCTTTTGTTATTTCTCTTATCTTTACGTGTCTAATCTTATCTAGTTTTTTTTTAATTTTCAGCATGCTTCTCTCAATTCCGCGCTGTATGTACATAGTATGTAACTAAACGGTAGGTATATCAATTACACTAGACATTATATGTCAAAACAATGTTATTGTTACATTAGTCTCACATATGAGATACAAGATAGCATACAAAATGAAGAGAGGCATGTCGGTACTGCGGCTGCCGCGTTGATTCTCTGATAGCCGTGAGTTCACGTTCACATAAACAGTTAGCGTTCGTTATGCGAAAACACGAATTACAATAATAACATGTTCCATCAACACTATAGACTCTCTGGGACATTGTTCCGTTTTGTATAAACCAACAAAATCAACTTTATTAATAAAACTATCAATCACCAAGTGCTATCTATACTCTTTATCATAATTTTACTAATGACCATTCATTGTGGTATAAGTCATGGCACACAAATACTATCATCATCACCAACATCTTTTTTTTATGTCATAGGTGGCAAACAAACGGATGGGTCACTTGATGTTAAATGATCACCACCGTCCATGGACACTAACAACACGCGAGAAGTTGCAAGTGCGTTGCCACCCTTTGGGGGAAGGGTTAGGGGAGGGAGAGGGAGAAAAGAGAGGAGGGGAGTTGGGCCTCCGGCACTCTCGCTGACCGAACGAAACGCAACAATGCAAGCACTATTACTTCACGTCGGTTTTCTATGAGAGGGTGGTACTACCCCGGACGAGCCAACCTAATCATACTGAAACCAGTAATAGTTTCTACCACCATAATATCTAGGAGCCATTGACATTTTCCTGGAGGAAGGTATGTGCATCACCATGCTAGCTCACGACTTATTGGGGCATAATGACCACGCTAGCCTTATTGGCTACTTATTGGCAAGTTCAAACTCCGAGAATTCCACAAGTTCTACGTTTTCCCATACACATTAGTACTACAAGAACATTTATCAGGTTCAGGTTTCCTCACCATGTTTTCCTTCACCGTCAGCCGTCAATGTTATCAACTTAAATTAGTAAATGTACGCGAATTCCGAAAAATTGGTTAGTTCATGCTAGGGTTTGAACCTGCTGGCATCGTACTGATATTCCATCGGTCAAAACCCGAGACCACCACGAGTTTTTTTAAACCCTAATATAATATAACACATGAAAGTAAAAAAAAAACTCTGAAAAGATATGAACTTTTATAAATAAACTAGCGAACCGGGCGGACGTTGTTCTGAATCTAAACGATTCACGGATCCACTGGAACACACGCACACAAAATTCCATCAAAATCGGTCTAGCCGTTTAGGAGGAGTTATATATATATAAAGATAAATAACACAGTACCTGCTGAATACACTAAACCACTGAAGGATCCGTTGAAACCGACTCTGATTTTCATGAAGTCATCTTGACATTCTGCTTCGATATCTATTGAAAGAAATACAAATAAATATGAGATATATGTAATGAGTTATTACAGGTAAATATAATAAATAAATAAAACAACTTCATACTGTTAAATTAAGTTCAAAAAAAATAAAATATAATTGATTTCACCCCAGGCCAATTATTTATTTATTTTATGTCAGAAGGATGCGAACGAACATATTTGTCACCTGATGTTAAATGATCACTAGCGTCCATAGACACTAGCAACACCAGAGGAGTCGCAAGTGAGTTGTCAGCCTGTGTATGGGGAAAGGGGGAAGAGGAAGGGAAAGGCGGAAGGAAGGGAGGTGGGCTTCCGGCGCTCTCACTGACCGAACGAAACGCAACAGTGCAAGCAATGTTACTTCACGTCGGTTATCTGTGAGAGGGTGGAAGTACCCCGGGCGAGCCGACCCATTCATGCTGAAACTAATAATAACTACAGCGTGGCTTCACCACCTACATAAATAACATGAAATAACAATCAGAATAATTAACTGATTTCACCATCAACAACTAGAAAAATCAGGTCACCGAGTTGTTTGAAGTAGGTTTGAATCCTGCAGTGATCCAGAATTTTCGGCGAAGGAAATAATCGTGATGAGTTCATAACATTGTGGTAGAGTTTTTTAATACCCGTCTGACTAGCAAGTACCTTTAGGTGTATTCCTGTAGCTGTATTTAATGGCTCGTTTATCATCAAATAAGCGCTTAAACTCCAATAATTTTATATTCACGTAAAAAGTGAATTTAGCTATAAATGCTTAAATGGTAGAACTACGCTGAAGCTATTACTGGTTTTAGTATGAATGGTTCGGCTCGCCCGGGGTACTACCACGCGACTCAAAAACACCGACGTGAAGTAACAGTGCTTGCATTGTTGCGTTTCGTTCGGTCAGTGAGAGCGCCGGAGGCCCACTCCTTTCCCCCTCCCCAACACAGGCTGGCAACGTACTTGCGAATCCCCTGATGTTGATAGTGTCTATGAACGGCGGTGATCAGTTACCATCAGATGAAATGCCTGTTCGTTTGCCTCCTATAATATAAAAAAAAATCCCTAGAGATTTTGTTGTCCGATTGTATTAAAGACTTGAAGAATTCAATAAAGACTAATAATATAAAAACAAACAAAGGGTTGAGTAAGTGCGGCAGTACGCACGTATTTCGATAACATCTCGATTTGTGCAGTTTCACAACCAGACCTAGAGCTACTACTATTGTAAGTACAGAAACTACTCAATAGAATTGAAAACCTTACTGTAACCTTCAAATATTAATTTGTAAATTTACCAACACACAAACACTATTAACTACACCAGGTATTCCCAAACTGGGTTCCGCGGAACCTAGGCGTTCCGTAGAATATTCAACCAGGGTTCCGCCAAATTTATTTATTATCAACTATTAAATAATTCCACGGTTACAAATATTATTTTCAAACAGCGTAAAATATGTGATGAGAAGAACTCATTACTTTTATGTAAATAGGTAGGTATTTAGCAAGTATTCAGCTCGGACTATGTATGGCCCAGCAGCGCATGGAGCAAGAGACAATGCGCGAATAATGTGTTTCAATTATATCACACATCTCTTTAAAAAATATAAATTTCATTGTTAATTTGTAATCATTAGATTTGAGGTTCCATGAAATAAAAGGTATTCCGCTGGTGTTCCGTTATCTTTAAAGTTTAAAAAGCCCTGAACTACACAATAGTTTTTATGAGAATTTATTAAATAAAGCTATAAAAGACTTACTATTATGAATGAACGTAATAGTCATATAAGACAGTAGAGTCCACGGACAATTAATCATAAAAATAAAATTTATTATAACAACCTCGTTAATACCGCACCTCACTCATACACACTTCCGACATATCATAATATGAAACTATTAAGGTAAAAAGATTTCATTCTACATCCGTTTTTATTTTTCATTTACATATTTAATTGCATTAGTAATGAAAGGATTATGAACTACTTTGAATTTTGTTTCCAAATTACAAGAATGGATAAAGAAATTGAAGTAAAGATTTTAAGATTTGGTATTAACCCTTATGTGTGTTGAGGAATTTTATGTAAATTATATAAAAACCATATTTTTTTACATTTAAATGATTTCATTGTGTTTCGATGTAAGTTACAATTAAAGAGCACTTGTGATTATTTTATTTTTTAACAGGTAGAGTGAATTGTAGTGTTTTAAACCTTTGACTGCCCAAAACCATAATCTCTTAACTCTATACAAACGAATGTTGAACTTATGATACACTGGTCAATAGACTGCCAGCAGCATAAGTTAAAGAAACCGTATATATTAAAAAATTTGAAAAACGAACAATCACAGATTATGTAATATGAAATTATAATTAAGAAAATGGCTATAAAAGCATTATCCGCCATTTTGAAATCTGCGTCTTCAAAAATCAGCCGAGGGTTTAATATAACTGAAATGGCTTAAAAGTATATCATAGAGATTAACAAAATTAAAAACAACCGCTACATAACGAAATCATTGATATACAATCATACAATGTAATATAAGATATAGATTTTAACAACAAAAAATGTATATAACATAAACATATATTTTTTCTTGTAACGGTGAAAATAAAAACAATACATACACTGAACTCTGCTGCCATTTGTCCTGTGTTTTCTATACTCTCGTTCCCAAGCAGGTGGTTCTCTGTCTCGCCACCCGGTCTCGGCTGTCGGGGAACGTGGCTTGATGCTGACGGGGATGTAACTATTTTTCTCTGATAAAAACACCACCTAACAGAAAAAAAGTCTGAGCTGTTGCCTTGAACTGAGAACTTTTTGGAAAATAATCCTAACTTCCTACATAAATACGAAATGTCTGTTTGCTTGTTTGTTACGCTTTCACGTCTTAACTACTCAACCGATAATCATAGAATTTTACATACAAGTTCTCTCGAGTACAAAAACGAACATAGAGATTTTAATCCCACGAAAATGTACTGTTCCCGAGGGAATCTATCCCTCTAAATCTACAAGTGAGCGAAGATGGGAGTAAAAGCTATTTAAGAATAAATAGGACTTTTTTTAAACTTTATTTTGGGCACACAATCTTTTAGATTATTACTGCCATTGTCGAGTAGTTAATAGTATTACAAGTTCTTCTTCTATTCCATTTTTGGCAACCAGTCTTCTTGTAGACTATTACTGCCATTGTCAAGTGAGTATCGATATTACAAGTTTCTTGATATAATTTCAATGAACTAACAAGATGGTGGCCATCTTGTTAGATCTTTCCATGGAGTTTTTGCGGCATCTCAGAATTCATGGTCCGTGGTATTATTTTCCATTCACTTCACTTATGCACAATAAACAAACTATATTACATAAAACACCACCAATTTTATAGAGTCAAGGAACACAAAATTATGAATAAAATATAAAATCCACTACATGACAGACCAAAACCCCGCCAAAAACTCCCATTAATAGTTATTATTCATTTCCTCGTGGTATGAAACTCAACCTTAACTAGAATATCTGTTGCCATAAACATATAGGCGTAGTCTAGGAGCTGCAATTAAGTGTTACCTTCCCGTAAGACTAAACGTATCATCATGCTTATCTACTTATCCAATTAAGGCAACTGATTATGGTCAAACACTACAATGTATGCAGTGTTATTACAAAAAAGTTAAATACGTATTAAATACTTGGCTTAAAAAAGTATCCTAATAAATGCACCGCGCTCGCCCGAGGCAAGTTCACGTTGTCCTTTTTCACAAATCTAACCTTACGTAACCAAAGCGAGACAAAAAAGCAAAATGGCGAACATTCAGCGACCGCGGTGCATTTAATATGACACCTTTTTAAAGCCAGGGTTCAATACGTATTTAACTTTTTTGTAATAACACCGTTAAAGTATAAAAACTCGAAAGTAAATGTAAACAAACATTAAATAATTTAACGAATAACAATAATATACGGAGGATTATTTTATAACTCGTTAAAATTGTATCCGCCGGTATTGAGTAACATCTGATAGCCATGAGATAAAATTTAACATTAACTAGCATCGTCCCGGATACGCGACTTATCTTCGCGACTTCAACGAAATGTAAATGTAAAAACCTCCGTTAATTACAAAACACTTAACTCACATATATATTAACCCAAAAACGCGACAAAAGTAAAACCTCCGTTATTCAAAACCGAAAAGTGATTTCGCACATAATAGAAAGTACACTAACCAATTGTATCTGTTATTGTCTGAGGAAAAAACGTCAAAACAAACTATCGAATTATGGTGAATGGTAATGCACCATTTCACAGTCACGACCCCCTTAAAAGTTTTGCACAATTAATACCGCAGTAAGTGGTGTGTAAGTGTGCCAGGGCGGTTCGCACGCCGCTTACCCGCCCGTACTGACACGGTGCGGGAAGGCGCGTCGCGTCTCTTAACGCATTACTAAAATTGGGCCAGTGGACTACTATTCTCTCTGTCGCCGTAACACTTGTACAAATTGATTTCGATGTGAATAAAACTATTACGAACGCATTAAAGTATGCTAGAATCCGTGTAATAAAAAATAATTGTAACACGTACCTACTCAATGCAGCAATATTATTTATAAATAATCCAATTTTTATATTACGATTTCTGTTGTATATTACTAGCTGACCCGTGCCCACTTCGTTGAGCGGTAAACATATATAAAAAAAACTACTTTTTGTGACCAAATATAAAAGTTAGACATATGCGACTTTTTTGTAGGCATTATCAAGCTCTACAACTTTTCTCTGGAACTCAATCATATATCTCTCATCGTTAAGACAGCGTTCGTAAGAAACGTTTTCGTTCGACAGTTTTTTCTCCGACTGACTTTGTAAATACGACTACCACAAAAAAGTCTTTTCATTTTTTTTTTTCGAACTGACTACGCTATTGACCAAGCAAGGTCTTAACAGCTTCACCGGACTACTAAGGCGAGCGCTTAAGGCACTCCGCCGATTTTATTTTGACAACTAGCTCAAGGGTGCGCGGCACACCTCAGCTTTGGCTGTTGCCTGATACATGCAATTCGCGACCTATCTGAGCTAACCTAAGCTAAGCTAACTATTCATACATATATAAGTTGTTGAAACATATATGTGTACCAAGCATACATAACTCAACAACTCTTATATATATTTCGTATCGGATAATATTCTAAACTATTTCAGTTTGATAAGGGAAAAAAGATGAAACCCTTCCACTTGCATGTGTAAGCGTGTATGCGTGCACGTGTGTGGAGGTGACATGAGTAATGTTGTCGCAGTGATGTAAGATTTTGTGTCACTGTATCGCGCGAAAGTCTTTTCATTTTTTGGGTTAATGTATGGCCTATGATACTCACATATCGGTTTAGTAGATACACAAACTTTATCTCTTTATAATATTAGTATAGATTTCAACGCATTAAGCTTTAAGCGAAATGGTCAACATAGATATATAATTGTTATTTAAATTTCAGTATTTCAGTTATAAGTACGTTTCACGGACATTCTAAGCTTACGGATTTTAATATTGCATCTCTAATATTAAAATCACTCGATTCTGTAAAGATGTAGATAGCATATTGTGTAAACGGTAAAAGCTGAACAGTTACAATAATAGCTTCATAAGAATATATGCAATCGCATAATTAGGAAGTAGGACTGACCCAGTACAACGACCTAGAATAAAACTTCACCTCTGACATAAAAACGCCATCTTTCTTGACACTACGCATTCTTTCATTACCCACACATAATTACTGTTAGCAGTTCATGAAGTTTTCTCTTTTTTAATTTTAACCGATCGATATATTGATCGTCCCATATACCGTCGCATCGCGTATGCCAGCTACGTATATAGACATTATAAAACAAATGAATGTTTTCCCGTCTGACTGTATATTCCCTTAGTTATTTTAAATTACGCAACGGATTTTGATAGGGATTTCACTATCATTTAGAGAATGTCTATCGGAAAGTTTAAAGGACAAAAGGAAAGTTTAAACATAAAGGAGATAAAATGAATGTATTTTAGTGAAGTCGTAAGGAATTTTCTGGCGTTTACATTAGTAACGCTAACAAAACCTTGTCGAATACAAAAAATAATTTATTACAGAATGGTACATCACAAAAACGCCTACAGAAAAGATGACATATATCTATGTCCTAAGGGTAACCCAAAATAATAATTATTATCTTTTTATATTCCATAAAAAACAATTTGTTATTTCAGACGCTATTTTCATAAATATAATGTTTATCGCTATCCAATTCTTGTAACATTGGGCATTGACTTAGACCAAAATTACCCTTTGCAGCATACCATCTCAACGAATATGTCAGAAGATATCATAGATTTCAAATTTTCGCATAAAACTTGTTGAACAGTAAATATCAGAACGCCAAAATCTGGATCTTAATTGTTTACATTTGTGATGCCCGTCGTTTCTACATTGCTCTCATGCGAATCCACGAAGAATCACTATTCGGTGGTAGCTCAGTTTAAGGCGTGTTGGAACACCACGTGAACTGACATAAGTTCGAACTTGCAACTAACTCGGAGTTTTCCGTAAAACCATATGGCGATTAAGCCATAGATGGTGGTAGGAGCTTTATCTAAGTCCATCTGGCTAGCTACCAACCTCAAGCTGATAATCTCACGCCAAGCATTTCGATTTGCTCAGCAGCTGCAGCTAAGAGCTACTTTCCTCTACATTTAACGTATTCACCATATTAGATCATATCATCATTTAAAGCCATGAGAACAATCTCATGGTCACCACAAGGTCAAGTACTAAATCTTATAAAGTATATAAAAAGTATTTTTTGTAGTACAAATACGCTTTCTATTCTATCTACCATTGAAGTCACCACAGTTATATTTCAATCAGTCATTAGGCTTTGTAAATGAGAAGGGAAGAAAAATAGAACTCTTTTAACGTTGGTGAAACGGCTGGAGCCTGCGACCGTTGTTCATGGTTCACGTATATGTGAGACGAACAACAGCTATTTCATCACACACCGCCGCGGAGACGGGTCAGAGATATTATCACAGCCACGTGCCACCACACACAGATCAACTCCACATACAACAATGAACTTGACAACGTTTTCATTTTATCATCATCATAATATTCTATACCATTTTGGTACAGTTCAACTGAGTGAATTATTTTACGATGGTTAAACAAAATATTAACACATATAATGAACATTCTTTCAAATAAGTTAGTTTATTATGCTATCTATATATTTAATAATTCAAAGCAAATATAATATAAGATGACTTTAGATTAGAAGCAGCTTCGTAAGAGCTTTATTTCTTAAAAAATAAATAATTTATATTATGATGGACAGACTAAAAACATTAATGAATGTAAAATAAAGCTTAATTTATTTTAAAATAACCAAGAAGTAATAACATAATGTAGGTAATGAAAAATCTATTAATAAGAAAGTATTCAATTTATTTTAAAATATGTTCATGGTTAAATTATTATAATATCAGTCTAAATTAATATATAAAAAAAGAAGTACCCGATCGAGTTTCTTGCCGGTTCTTCTCGATGACTGGGTTGTTTTCCGAACCGGTGGTAATTTTTGACGTTCATAAGCGTCTTATTAGGGCCTAATATTCAATTTATTTTAAAATATGTTCATGGTTAAATTATTATAATATCAGTCTAAATTAATATATAAAAAAAGAAGTACCCGATCGAGTTTCTTGCCGGTTCTTCTCGATGACTGGGTTGTTTTCCGAACCGGTGGTAATTTTTGACGTTCATAAGCGTCTTATTAGGGCCTAAACTGAATAAAGTATTTTTGATTTGAGTATTAAATTAATAATTCTGAATCAAAATACTGTTTTGTCCAACATATTTTTATTCTAGAATATACACAAACTCTATTAAAACGACGTTCTAAATATGTGTATTATGGTCTAAGTAGGGAACTTCACAATCAAGAATTCATGAATTCTTCTCATTACGGGCCCTTGATAAGGCTATTATGATATTGTTTCATTACGCAAGTGATCTACTGGGGCAAGTGATGACCTCTTCCATTCAGTAGGTTGTTGCGCGTGTTGGTTAAAAGAACAAATAATTAACAACCTTGGGGATATTCCTCTTATATTGTGTTCGATTTACTTACAGTTAATTGTAATAATTAAATACTTAAATAACAATGTCCTACGTTCTTTACTCCGTTCATAGTTGCATACTAAAAAATTGTTCTTAAAATAGTAGAATTCGAGTTACTTATGTTCAGATAGCACTTGTATAAAATCAATTTTCATTATCAAGAAAATAATACTCGTAATAATAATAATTTATCTTAATATTACACGTCATAACTAATATATTTGGACATCTAAAGTGCTATTTTGATATATAGATTGGAACTCCGGGAAAGACAAGGTAGTTTTTATCACTATATCATAATAAAATTGTAAAGGTTAAAATAAAGGATGCAAATATGTATAGGGTAGTAATCAGTTCTCAAGTTGCTCTTACCCCACCGAAGTAGGGTCAACATACCATATTTTATTCACATATTATTTTTTACACAATCCATCCAAACCTTATTTAGTCATCCTCTACTCCTATATGTCCAAATTCATACCCAAAACTTTTCTACTTACACGACATTCATCTCCCCTCATGACATGCCCGTACCATGGTAACCTATTACTTCTCAACTTCTCAGACACTGGTACAATTTTCAAATTTTATAAATATATTTAAGTATATTTAATACAAATTTAAGTATATTAGTACTTATTTTGTAACCTTATCCATTCTACTTCCACTACTATGCGGGTATAACTCATAATTATTAAATACTAGCCGGCACGGCGGACGTTGTCCCGCGCTGAGAATAAAAAATATTTTGAAGTTAGACATATGCTGTCGTTGACCTTTTTGTAGGTATTATCAAGCTCTACAACTTCTCTCCAGAACTCAATCATATATCTCTCATCGTTAAGGCAGTGTTCATAAGAAACATTTTCGTTCGACTATTTTTTCTCCGACTTAATTTGCTAATGTGACTACCACTTTTCGGGTTATAATATATAGCCTATGACACTCACAAATAACGTGGCTTTCTATTGGTAGAAGAATCTTTAAAATCGGTTTAGTAGATCCAGAGATAACACCCTACAACGTGACAAACTCACAAAATTTTACCTGTTTATAATATTAGTATATATACTCTTAGATGATTGCTTAAAACACAATATAAAAATCTAATTACTGCACACAAATTGTACTCTTGTAAATCTTATAATATTCTTCAAACTTTTACTTTACGAATGTTGTTTATATACCTATGCAGAGAATTTTATGCGATTATTTAAATTGACCACAAAACAAACATGAAATAAAAACCGCTCGCCCAGAAAAAAACAAACTGTGATCAATCCGATTTTCTTAGTGTAAATCATTCAATCTAACCGTCAATGACGTACCAAATGGGTGCAAATTGATGCCGATTACTGGAACCTTTCACTACTCCCGAGATTTGCCCAAAAAGACCATCACGATTATAAGAACAGCACAAATATGCGTCTCGAACTCGTAACTTTGTCGAAACTGGAATTTTAGATCACATTAAATCGCATTTAGATTTAATATAACGATTTGCTTTTTCATTTTATTTGTAAGTTAGTAAGATAATGTTAGTTGAAACAATTAACTTCGAATATCTCTTTGACCGGTCGGAGATTCAACATTTACTTTTGACCTCGTAAAAGTGTGTTTAGTACAGGAGTTATTTAAATTAACAAAACTAATAATCAATTCGTAGCTAAAATATGTTATTTTTATTTCTAACTTCTATTCTTATACAAAATATTTGCAATGATATATATGATACATATAATACTAGCTGTGCCCGGGACTTCGCATGCGTTTATTATATTTTTTACTAGCGGATCCGACGGACGTTGTCCTGCCCTGATAATAATAAAAATTTGAGAAATTATATACATTAATCTTCCTTAGGAATCTAGGCCCTAAGAAGGCACTTATGAACGTCAAAACTACCACCAGTTCGGAAAACAAGAACGGGCAAGAAACTCGATCTGGTTTATATTTTCTTAATACATAATATATTTTTTTATTATTACAACATAACGACTTATAAAGTTATCTAACTATTTGTATAATGCAGCTGCCGGAAAACAATTATAGGTGACTGGCGACAGATATTCAACTTAAGCTGGTAGCCAACCAAGCGTGCTTAAATAATTACCATGCTATGTTTCATCACAATATTTTCTTCACAGAAAACTTCGGTTCACTGCAGGATTTCAAATCTATGTCAAACGACACGGTGTCCGTAGACAGTAACACTGCACCGTCATCGTTTTTAAAAATTTTTGTTTCGATAATTATTATGTAATTTATAATCTTGTGTGTGTAAATTTTGCACATGATTTTAAACATCTTGGAGAGATACTAAAGCATACAAGCAGACAGACAAAAAAAATCTATAGACAATAAAATAAACACATCGATCGACACTCTGATACATATTTTGTTATTATTTTTTACTTACAGGATCTTGTTCACTGCCATCACCCTTCAAAGCTTCTCTAGTCTCGTTCTGTAAAGAACAATTTTGTATTTTAATCATATTTTGATATCATATGGTCTAGTATATATTGCTGTATATGTAAGTTAATAAGTTTAACTCCAAAAGATTATGGATTTTATTTCTTACAACATACAAATTTGCAAACTAGCGTCGCGTCTGTGCAAATCTAAGGGATGTTAAGATCACGTTCTTATATGTTATATAGTTTTCAAATTATGCCAATTACTAGATGTTACCCGCGATATCACCCGCAGGGAATTTATTGGTAATAACAATGTATTGTAATTTCTTGATAAGAGGAATTTAATTTAGTTATATTACTCGAACCTTTATATTAACAGACGGTGTTGGATCTGGCGGGTCCTCTCCAGACCCCTCGCGCAACTCAGCTGAAGACAAGCCATCGACCACCTTCGTTTCTGCTGTTGAGTCCATTGCCTCAGCTGATGAGGATAAATCCAGTTGCGGCACTGCTTCTATTTGCTACAAATATATTCAAATACTATAATGGTATAAGCAGATACTTATGTATTTTAACATTTACAATATTGAATATACATAGTTTTGTTTATTTTTATTATGATATGGTTTATCTACGTAAACATACTAAATATTTATTAATTCATAGCTGCGTTATACAAAAGGTATTGTTTCTATATATTCTTGATTTATGTTGCATTTAAATTCCTTTACGGATTATCTCCCATACACAAAAAAACACAAAAGCACTCACCCTTAACAACGCCATGAAACTGCAGACAAAAATAAACCTGAAACAAAAAAAGTCCCATACAATTATGGTTCGAGATCATTACATAAATAACACAGGAATAATCCAAGACTTAACAACCATTATTTATCCTTAATTCAAATCGCATGTCCATCTTATTTTTTCATAATGCTACACATTAAATAAAAGTCAATAACATATCGGATGCGATGAGTAAATCGAATCGTGATACATTCCAATGATTGATTTAAATAATATCAGCAAACAAATGAAACTAAACGCAGTTAAACTCATGACCCGATCGTGACGCAATCATTTTACGGGGGGTATTGTTCTGACCATAATGCGGTGGCTTCTTGGTAATGGCGGGTCAAAAGACACGGCTACGTAATAACAGGCCACGGGATTGATCCAGGGGAATCAATAGAAATATCAATCACCGGACAGAACTGTGACTCTATGATTGTTTTATCACGTACGGTGGCCGTAACAAATGTTATACAATTTCAATCGAACGTTTTATTATTACAAAAATTTTCATAATAGAATTTACTTTGGTTCCGGCCCAGCAAGGTTGAGGTCAAACCGTATCACTGAACTCTAAATTGTCGAAGACGGTTTTGTATTTTCTTTGTTGCAAAATTGTAAGTAAGGTATTTTAAAGTTACCTACAAGGACTATTTGATTACAACACACATTTACAATTTTTGAGAATTTAGTTCTATGGATTCCATATTTAAGGACGTAGGTATGAAGACTTGCCAACGATCACCTAATTTATTAAGTACCAGCTCATATCTGCCATTGCTTTGCATTAAATATGTATTGAACAAAAAAAAATGGCTAAAGGTCAATCGAACCCAAAAAATAAGTAGCTTAGAATTATCTACCAAAAATTACGCATCGAATGAATGGTCGTAGTCCTATGCGGACATCATCAGTAGTTCTATCGTGACTGAGCCTGAAAAGAACTATATTTTCATTACACGTATATTATAAACAAAACCCCAAGAAGTATAATAAAAAATCATTATAGACATATGATAAGATACAAAAAATAATGAACTGAAGTTACAATCATAACTCATAGATATAAGTAAAGATTAGGAACTATATTAAAAAGTATAGCTAGTTCAGCAGAAATCCATTTACCAAAAGATAGTAAAGGATGGAAGAACAAGCTGTATAAGAAAGATGAGTTGATTATTAAGTTTGAAATTAATAGCTATTGAAAATACAGCAAAAAGGGCTTATTCTATTTATTATTAACTAGCAGCTACCAGTGAATTCACCATCGTGTATATTATATTTGTGTATATAGAGATATCTATCCCACTATAAATCTTAGGAGCTCCTAATGGCAGGATTTTTTCCAAGTTCAATCTTTTTCTATTTTTGCTTTAAACGTTTTAACATTTGACCACAGTCTCACCTGATGTTAAATAACGATGTGGATTAAGTGCTAACATGTGCTTGGTGACAGATATTCAACTAGAGGATGGTAGCTAGCCATGCGAATTTAGAAAACGCTCTACCAGAATCCTAACGCCAACTTACTTGACACTAATCGTTTTATTCTGGCACAAAGCTAGTCTTATATATTTGTAAAACACCTAGATTAGTCTATTATATCATTTACGTACGCATTGTATTTATTTATATTAACTCTTATTGCAGACTGTGTCTCAACTCCATTTCGATTTCGTAAAAGAGAAAATAAAATACAATTGGAATAGTAATCCTTGTTCGAACCTCCTTGAAAAAAAGCATTCCAATTTCAAATTCCTAAACTATACTTTTATATTTTTTAAACTAGATGAATCAACAGATGTCGAACGGCTGTCAGTGACCTTTCAAAGGCCACCATCGGACCGTAGCCTCTAGCATCCTTCCTCTAACAAATCGAATTTAAAGAAAACGGAAAAAGATTAATTATAATTAAGACACTAATAAAATATAACAAAGGTTATTAAAATGTAATATGGCAATCACAGCTTTATCTCACTCTTCTGACTGGAACAAATTGAACAATATACATAAAATAACACTATATTTGTATGTCGTTTTGCGCGCTTCATTCAAAAAGCACTTAAATATTTCGTCCTTATTTAAAGAATTATCACAGTACATACATGTAATATAAAAATTTAATGAACTAGGAGAAGAAGAACGTAGATGGAGTCGCGGTTATCAGCAATTTAACAAGTAGTCCGGGGAAGCTGTTAAGGTCTTGCTAGGCCTATAGCGTAGTCAGTTAGAAAAAAATTATAATTTAACAATAAAACTACAGCAATTGGACAGGAAAAAAGTATAATAAAAATCTCGAATGGCGTTTAGCTTGTCTTGTTACATGAACTTTGACTGTACAGTTCGTGATTGAGACCGGAATTAATCGATAGTTAATAATTCTGAATAATAGTTAGCTCAGTTGTAATAATTCAGTCTTGCGATCGACGACAGAAAGGTGATTCCGTTATTTGCGGACGGCTGACGACGTGGCGCAATTTTTAATTTATTATTGTCACGCGATACTTAAATATAGTTACATCATAAAGATCAGAAACTAGAAAAGAGACACATCGAACGAGAACTCGGTGTATTGATTCTGGTAAGGTAGTTTACAGCACACTATTTTCACTTCTCAGTATCGGATTTGTATGGAAAAGGCTCGTCTATTTTTGGTTATCAATCCACTCTCTAGATGGCACTGTTATATTTTTTTTTTGGCAAGTTTGATAACAAAAGATTGTGGATGACAATTCATTTTGACATTTCAAACTGACAATTTTCAACTATTTGTCTTCATTCTCTTTGTTTACGTATTTGTTACGAGAGTGTGCTCCCTTAAATTTTCTTGTCTCCCACAAACAATTTTATCTATGTCCGGATCTACTTATAAACATTGACTCCTGCATATACATACTTGGATTTAGATATGCCTTACGATTAATATATTCATTACAAATAAAAATGATCAAAAACTTGTATACGATTTACGCAGTACCGCTGTATGCATACATACATAGCTATAAATGTACATTTATAACCAACAATGTTAGTTCGAAAGTCATATTATAGAGGCGTTGATTGGAAAAAACGAGTGCGACCTCTATTTATATAACGTAGTCTGTGGTTTACAGCACATATTACGTAGATGAAAAAAGAAAAATCACTTTGAAACAAATGGTCATCAGTCATTATTGACATACTATTTTAGTAAATATTTAAAACGACAAAACAGTACCAGTACCCATATATTATTATACAAAATTGAAGTTTAAAATTGTAAATTGCTTAATTAATAATACATAATCATTGACTATAACCTATAATCGCTATACTATTTAAACATCGTAGACCTAGGCTACAAAATTCGTAGCGCAACCCATATACGCATGTATTTTATTCTTTGTATTCAATGTACAGTACAGAACCTGTAAACAACTTTATAACAGGCATATACACACAATAATTGGAAACAGTTATTATAATAATACTGTGGACACTACTAAATTTACATCAGTAAAAAATCGTCCAAATTTATCTGTGTACTGTTTTTTTTTTTTTTTTTTTTTCGAACTGACTATGCTATTGACCTGGCAAGGTCTTTACAGCTTCACCGGACTACTAAGGCCGAGCGCTTAGGGCACTCAGCCGATTTTGGTTTTGGGTAACATACACAAGGGTGCACGCACACCTCGGCTTGGGCTGTTTCCTGGAAAAAGACACGTCTGTCCTAGCTAACTATTCTAAGCTATTCATACATATATACATTTGTGAACCATACAATCGAAATTGCATGATTCACAAATGAATACGTGTATATCGGATTGAAACGAACTTAAACTATTCGATTCAGTTCGATGAGGGAAAAAAAAACAAAACCCTCCCACCATGTGTATATATGTGCACGTGTGTAAGAGAGGTGATCTCATATGTCTGTTCAAGTGATGTAGGTGAGTCACTGTATCGCGAAAATAATATCAAGAGGGCTCCGCGCGGGGACGACCTAGGCTCGAGATATTATTGAGAACCGCGAAGTGTGCGGGAGCTAATAGGGAACGATTACAAAAGCGTGGGCGCAACACGCATTATATAAGATTGAATTTAAATTTACTAACGGTGACGGCACCGAAGTCTAAAAATAGACATAACAAAAATTATTATTATTGTTTGACGGTTATTTTTAGGGGAAGATAGACGTAAATACGCGATTTACTCTATCTTATTTGAGTTATTTATTTTTTAACAGCTGCGCGCGCGAGCCGTTGTAGTGTAGCCGCGATGGCTGGAAATCTATGGATTGCCGTGACGGCACCTAGTAGCGGATTACGAGAGCACTCTTCGTACGCCGAGATCTCCGAGATCTCGTGGAAAATGAGTAGTTGACCTGCGTAGTCAATACTCGATAGGGAAAAGGAGTATGCGGGGTCATCCTGTGAAGGATTAGCCGCCGGAGGTTTGGGAGTGTGCTGGGACGCGGGTTTAGGAGCCCACGGGGCCTGAGGGGCCCGGTAGGGGCGGGGGGGCGCACTAGTCGCGGGTACGGACGCTGCCGGTGCACGAGACGTGCCCGGCAGGTTCGGGAAGGCCTCTCGAGACATGAGAGGCGGAGGTCGAGGACGGGCGGGGGCAGCGGCCGTCTTAGACGGCGACGCCTGCCTGGGGTATCGAGGGCGCTTTGTGCGCGGGGCGCGGGGACATCCGCGATAATTCGCGGTATGGCCCACGCCGCGGCACAGAACACAGCTCGGAGGGTCGGAGGCGTCTTTCGTGCGAGAACACTCCCTAGTGGAGTGGTCGCCGAGGCACTTAACGCACCTGGGTTTCAGGCGACAGTTTCGTGCGGAGTGTCCGTACACCTGGCAGTTGTGACACTGCGAGGGCACAGACGTTTTGCGCGGCGGCTCGACTATGACGCCGGAGAGGCCGCAAAGGGATGTAAGATTAAAAATCGCTTTCCCCTGAGGGGTGCGATCGAGGACAACGAGAACCATATCATATGGAGCCCTGGTGCGCGGAGAGCGCATACGATGAACCTCGCGAACAGGAATCTTCTGTTCCTTGAGGTCGTCTGAAATGTCGTCAGTCGGGAGTTCTGAGGGGACTCTACGGATCACAACCCGTAGTTTACGCTCCTCTTCGAGAGAGTGCGTGAAATAGCCCCACTGGTTGTCCCGAAGGAAACGAGTGAGGTTGCGATGGGCGGTGGACGTGGCTACCTTCACCTGAATACCTACAGCGGTATTCACGGCGGAGGTGTAAGGGATACCTGCCGTTTCCAGCAGGCTAGAAATCTCAACCCAAGACGCTTTGTCTTGGATCGTAACGGGGGGCGGTGGGCGGGGCTTCTTGCCCGAAACTGCGGAACCCGCAGCCACGGGCGAGTCGGGTCTAGAGGGCGCTGGTGTCGCCTTTGGCACTTTCGCGCCATCGACGTTTGCGATCTTTTTAGAGGGCAATTTGTCCTCCGGATCGGAAGGTGAGTTCGGGCGCTTCTTGTTCTTGCGCGGTTTGCGGTGCGTGACGGTGGTGAAGCCATCGTCCGCAGCAGGGGCTTGCTCAGCCTGAGGGGCTTGCTCGGCAGGGGGATCCTGCTGAGCAGGAGGGTCTTGCTCCATGTCGGAGCCGGAGTCGGAGTCATCGCTATCGCGATCGGCTGGGATTGGGAAGTTGTTGGAAGCCTCGATCTTGGCATAGATCGAGGGAGCGGGCTTCGAGGAATGAGGGAGCTCGGTGCGACGCTTTGCAGCGTACGCATCGTAATCGTCTACGAGACGAGGACAGATAGCGGCTATGAAGCCGCGGAGGCTAATGAGCTCAGTCTCTAAGAGACTGATCTCTTGTTCAGCGGCCATACCGGGGCCTGAGGAGGGGAGTGGGGCGGGAGAGGACATGTGAAACCTCCCTGCCAGAGGGGCAGGGGGGCGCGCCTTACTGAATTTAACGGACTATCCCGAGTCCGGATCAAAGGGAGCTGTTTAAAACTAAACAAAATAGGAAAACAACGCAAATAAGTACCTGAGCGAGACAGGGGAAAAATAACATAAGACTACTTAAATAAACAAACAATAAAAAGAAAATAAATTTAAAAATAAATCACTGAAGAATTAAAGAAATACGTAAATAAATAGATAAACAAAAGAGTAAATAAATAAATATACCAAGAAATAGATAAAGCAATAAATAAATACAAGGAAAGGTCTCACTCAGTTCCAAGAAAAAGAACGCAGGTGCAGCGCACCTGTGAAACGCAGGTGTGCCGGATCGAAACAA
>MU158751.1:1297973-1363298 GCA_015888305.1 Antheraea pernyi | reverse complement strand
TTTCCAATTGTAAATCTAAACTATCAAGGGGCTCACTCAAACATTTACCCAGATGGTATGTGATAAATCTTTTAAAATAAGCCTACAACCCGTTCGTAGCGTCATCTACGGGGTTCAATTAAGACAAAAACTAACCTACATATATTGGCGGTAACGTAAAAAAATAACTTGAGGGGTCTATGGACCCCAGTTGGAACCAAATTACTTTCCCTTTTTTGTAGACGTTTACTATACAGTCAGTATAGTTTACATTATAAAATATCAAGTTGATAGAGTTCAATTGTAAATTAAACGATAAAAATATTTATAAAATAAATAATAATAAATTAAACACTGAATGATCTGGGATAGTCAAGTTAATACATCAAAAGGTAATCCTTGAGTTGGTTTGCTATTGAAATGAAAATTATATGTATGTATATTATACCACCTGGGTATATGTTTGAGTGAGCCCCTTGATAGTTTGGATTTACAATTGGAAACGGTAGGCGTGGCTGCAATCGGGTTTTAGGTTTAAAAATACAATTGAAACCGGTGATAACCGTTTTGGTGCAGACGAAGTTGCACGGGTCAGCTAGTAATTAATAAATGTACTCGAATTGCGAAAAATTTATTGTCCGTCTTTTGCCGGTCATAGTATTCAACTACCAAAGATTTTTCTACAGTTTCATAAAATGTATTTTTTGTATTCTATTAGACCTTTGGTTTCATTCACACTTGATGGGGAAACACGGAGGAAGATGATTAGATATATTGTAGGAATTAGGAAAAATAAAAGCAAAAAATAACAAATAGAGCAAGTTATACTAATAGAGTTATAAATAGAGCTAATTCGCCATTTCCATTACGAAGGAATGAATACATTTTCAGAGATGAATATCGAATTGTAAGTCCCAATAACAAAGCCAACCTAATCCAATAGTAATTCATTGCACATTTGATTTACGCCAATTTCACGCCTTGTAAAGCGATGTTTTTTGTGTTCTTCAAGAGTGATACCTAAAGACAAAATCGATAAACTAGTAAATGACGTCCAATTGTTCCGGAAATAATTGTCGAAAAAATTTATCTTTATTTCATTACCTACTTCGATACTTGCACTTTTTATTCGCACGGACATCGCTCGCGTATCTTATCCGTCAAGCTCACTTACTGGGTGAAAATAGGTAGGTAAGCAATTAAAAAAGAAATCTCGGAACGGTTTATCTTCCACAGATTAGCAAGAATGTATACCTAGAATATAATGCAGACACTTTTCTAAAAACACTTAAAATTGATAACTATGTGTCTCAATGATAATATAACTAGAAACCTGTAGCTTATGCAGACAAAGCGACAGACCTTTGTTAAAACTTGATTTTAGGGGTGTAAGGGGTGTTGAATAACATCACAAGACTTGAGACACCCAAGCCAACCTCACCTGCACGTGGTGCACCCTGTTGAGTAACGAACGAGGCATTGGCAAAAGCGGGGTGGTAGGGTTTTACAGCCTGACTGGGTCGCAACCACCATATATATGGCGAAAAAGACCGACATAGTAATTCGCTTCTACGGGTCTCACTTCGGGATCAGCCTGTGCATATCCAGCTTTTTGCAGGCCGGCATGACAGCGGTGACCGGCGATGGATAGTGTCTCACTCGGTGGTTGCCATTATTACTGGATTGTACTGTGCTTACCATCAGGCATAGTGCAGTCGTTTTGCCGTGCTACTATAAAAAAAAGCATATTCTAGGCGGCTGCCCCGTCAATACACCTGTATTTACGCAACATATAACTATTTCTTTTTCACCGCTGATATTGAGAATATGCCATCTTACTTCCACATTTTATCAAATATAGTGTGGGGTTACAGTATTACTTTACGTATGTGTACGTTATCGTGCCATTTGTTTTGTCAAAATATCATGTAAGTAACGTATCTACAGCTTTTTAGTTACAATATCATATAATAACACACGATACATATACAAACACATAATATATACATAACAGCATATAAAAACTTTTTAATAAATCTTATCTAAAAAATAAAATAAAATTTAAAATAGAAGTTTTATTAAAGTTTGAAAATAAAATTTTATTGAAAAAATAATATTTCAGTATTACTTTTTAACTTTCCCACTAAAGCTGATTCTAAATTACAATACTTTTCTTTAGTATAAATACATCAAAATGTAAATGTTAGGACAATGATTCGTAACATGTGACGTCACGCACTATAATATTTATTTCCGTTAACACGATAGCAATACTAAATTTATAAAAGATATATTTTTAAAATGTACATTTAAATTATAATTATCATATTACGTTTTATATTCCATGAACTATAGAAAAATAATTAAAATCCATCATATTCCTTTAGCGTCTACAACCGTATTAGTAACTGTACAGGAATGTGAATGGTAAAAAACTTTCGACCACATAGCATGTCCGGTGCCACTGTAAATTACGAATAGGTACTATAAGAATAGACGGCTGTGTCAAATTTTCACGGTTTCTTGTGCAGTCGTAAAAAGGTCATCAGGGTTCATAAGTACTTGCCTGAGACGGAATCGATTTCCTAGATGACAACGGACGTGTTCTTTTAAAATCCTAGGTATTTTTAAAGATCATTTCCCACGATGTTATTAAACTTTTTTAAATATTTTAGGTGAAAAATACCGATTGCCCCTTTACATAATACGAAGTAATACTTAAGTATATATAATTCTGTTATGACTTCTTCCCTAAGTATGAATAATAACCATGTTAATTCGACCCAGTTTGATAATGCCTGACACTTAAGTAATTACTTACAAATAAAGTAGTCATATTTAAAAAAATCAATATTAAAACAGATGGCAAATAATTAGTCTGGAATAAACTGGAACAACAGTACAATGACGCTGTGGTTAAATATAAAATTTAAAGTGTCATAGAGTTTTCTCGATAATTTTGAGCTTGTTGCAGCTGTTCAAATCATTATATTTGGAAGCGCAGAAACGGATAAGGCATGCTTTTTATTCCGTTCAAGCGTAGCGGGGTCACAGAACTAGTACAAACATAATTTTCTTGTTGCGTTTCGAATTTATTTATTTGTATAGATCGCCAGTATTGTGTTTTGGACAAATTGAATATTTGTGTTAGTCGTGACCGTGAGAGTCAACAGTTCAGACAATGTCCTTTGCAGTTTTTATTTTCTCACAGTATTCCTTAAAGCCCGAGACATTTTCAAATCAAACAAACGCTTGCAGTCCATAAGTTGAGATTCAACGTACTCTTGTCACGTTTTAAATTATTTCCAAAGCTTTCCGTCTAATATGAATCTTCGTTTGGGACGACAGTCGAATGAATCATCCATGTATACATGTAATAACATTGATTTCTGCGTGGCTTGTTCAGAATAAATAATCTTCAAAATGACTAATTCAATTTCGACAAAATTTTTACTAGCAAACAAAAGAATGTTCAAAATATTATATGTTTTACCATAAATATTAAGCAGTGGTAATGATATCATTTTATTAAAAGGTACAAGTAAAATTGACAAAAGGGCTACAAGAATTTAATGATATTAATAAAATTACAACTAAAAATAACAGACAACATACAATGAAACCAATTGAAATATAGATTTGGAAAGTGAATTTTCTGCTTTTTTCAATTCATTGCGGTAATATACGAACTTTTCTGATAATAATTACACAGCTGCATCTGCTTTAAAATATAGTAGTTCATTTTGGAGTGTTCCAGTCAAAAAGTTGTCACTGATAGCTTTCTTTATACACTCTACACGGTTTTACGGTTTGACCATATCACTTGTATTAAAATAACAATGTGGTATAAGCTACTAAACACGCTAATCCTGAAGGGGATCATAACAATAAGAGATCAGTGACAGATTTTCAACTTGGAGATGGCAGTTAGTTAGCAAGCGGACTGAAAAAACCCTACCACCATGAGAAAATCTCTACCCTCATAAGAAAAAGCCCTATCACCATGATTTGCCATTACTAAATCATAGGTGACATAGATCTAAATCATTAAATATTGTATTTTGTAAATTGTAATGATTATTAATAAATGGTGGGTGAATTCCGTATTCCAAACTTCCGTAACATAAAAATAGTGCTTTTATGTTGTCATAAAAGAATCATACATTTTTTTATTTAACCTGTATTATGCTGCGACATAACATTTACAAATTCTACAATCAAATTACAAAACACAATGTTATAGTTAAATTACTTTTTACTTTATAATACTTTTTCATTTTACTGAATGAATCAATTTTAGTAACCGTTGCGTTGTCACTTCTTTTGGACAAATAATAATAACGTTATTCAACAAAGATGCACTATCATACAAAAGGTTTATATTACGATATACAGTATTGTTACACATCTATGTATCTTTCTTTTTTTTTCTATTCTGCAGACTATTGGTCCGCAGCTTTTTTTGTTTTCGTGTAATGTGTTGTATATGTTAAAAATCGTATCCGTGATAATTCATTTATTTAGTTTTATTTAGTTGGCTTTAATAATGTTATTGTTTTTATAGCGGTTTCATTTTGATTCTTTATGACAATCTTTAGGTTATAATCCACAATACCCCGCGCCGGAGCGTCCACGGCCCGATGGATGAACCTACTAATTTATGTATCTTAGCGCCTGAACTAGGCTGAGCCTGTATCTCAGACGCTAATTTCTTTCTGTCACGTATTATAGCGTATCATAGATATAATTTACATACATTTTAAATTAATTACCGAATAATATATGGATATATCATAAGCTATACTGTGATAAAAAAAAGTATTTATCTACGTAAATAATATACGAGTATATATTAAATTTAGATGTGTCACTTATAATTTCAAATTCACATTAGTTTTATAATATGGATATGAGATTTCTTTTTAAAAATAGGTTGTTAACTTATAATACCGCTGATCGATAGTATAGTAAAGTTCGATAGTGTCTTACGTAGGTTTGTACTACTTCGCTCTTTCTAAGACAATGAGAAAATCGAATTACACGTTATTTTCAAATTCCGTCATGACAGTAACGCAGGACAAACGGCATTTAATATCAGCGACGTGTATGAACCAGGTACCGCAAGTGAACATACGGTGCGTGTTTGGTTTAATAGCTCCAGGTATTTTGATGGGAGACATTAGTTAACAATGAATTAAAAGCTACCAGCGATGGCTGACCCATCTCAAAAAACGTCTTAATTAGCAACAACCTTGATCATAACGAATAAAATGATACTGACACATGTATATCAAATTGAAAAGATTTAAATGCTCAGAAAGTGAGAGCCACGTGACCACGTGTATTAACTTATAGAATAAACACACGAATAAGAAGATTTCATTCAGATTGTCACTATGATGAAAAATGAATACTAAAAACGTTCGTCTCATTTGTTAGACACAAGGAAGGCAGCGAAATTTTATCCTAAATTCTAACTGATTCAAAAGAAACTGGTTATAAATAAATATATGGTAGACCTGTGACAATATTTATCTGGGCGTAATTTTCTTATATAAAATAATTCATAACTATATTGGTTTATCCCCGTTACTTGAACAAATCTCTTTTAAAAAACCCGATCTAATAATACTCGATGTAAGGATAATTTTCACACCTCTTTTTGTCGCACCAATTATTTTACGAATTTCTTTTTCCAACGATCTTGTAATCACTATAATAAATTCCTTAACAGCGTTGACATATTTTCTAATAAATTTATATTATTAAAAGAAAGTGGCTGATGTACTGCATAACATATATGTAAATTATACTTATATCTTTTTATTTTAGTTCTTTAAACTTTTTTGTGTATGTTAAAAGAAAAAAACATATTTTTCGAAATGTAAAGTAAAGTGTGTGTGTACGCGTACACGCGTAAGAAGTTATATATATATATTTCGCCTTATTCTACGTTTGTAGAAAAAATGACACTAACAATAGAAAAAAGGTATTTAATACATTGAAAGTTTTAATCCAAAGAAATACAAAGAAACAAAATGTTGACTATAGCCAACTTCAGGGAGGGTGTCGGTTTTTCGTAACGGTGTGCGCGCGCATTATAAAAAATTCCCCTAACCTTTTTTTCCCCATCGCGCCAAAAGAAGTATAACTTCAAAAAGAGAGATAATTTACAATTAATTTAAACTATATATACTTACCAAATTAATAGTAAGATTTTTTTTTAAATAAGCTTAAAATGTTTTGCTTTTAAATAATGATTCTTTAGGTCTTTTAATTTGTATTATAATGTGTTTATATATGGTTGTTTATTACCTAAATAAATAGAATAAATACATAAAATATTGTGCGTTTAAGCTTGTTGAGGCGTGGTACAACGATTACTGTAGAGGTATAATATGATTACAAACAATTATGAACAAGCGCGTAGTCAAATAACGGACTCATATCAATCATTCTAGTCCTACACCTTCTCCACAACACTCATCCTTAAACCGCTAAACGGACCATCTCAGGTTTTTTTTTTTTTTTTTCTAATTGACTATGCTATTGACCTGGCAAGGTCTTTACAGCTTCACCGGACTTTTACAGCTTCACCGGACTAACCATCTCAGGACTACAGGAATTACAACTGGAAGCTCTCCGCCACCCGCCATACTCACCAGACCGTGCCCCAACTGATTTCCATTGTTTTCGAAACTTGAATACATTTTTATAAGGAAAAAAGTTCAAACCCGATGTTCAAAAACGCCATTAAAGGTTAAAAGATTCCTGTCCCTAGGGTTCCATAATAATTCAAGCTAATCCCACGGTGGAACTCGTATTTGTAAATAAAGCGATATTTTAAGTTTTCTATTTTATAAAAAGAACGATGTCAAAGAAAAGTCAAATCGTGTGAAAACAAATGAATCACTAAATTCGCTACATAATACACAAGCCTAAATTTGAAATGGTAATTCTTAAATCAATGCCAGATACCAATTTAAAATCAAATTACTTAATATAGGAATCAGTGAACTTCCGCTTAAATGGCAAAAATGCATCAATTATAATGACCGGCGCTTCGACTAATATATTTTTCATAAAACAATGTTTCACTTTTGCTATACAAATCGGCAATTTCATAGGTAAGGGTTAAATACTAAATCCGCTAATAAATCTACTACAATTGCCGAAGATCGGGATGAACATATTTTACCCGATTCCGCTTATTTCGCGTTTTTCGAATAAACAATTAATTTGGGCGTTATATTTTTGATTAAAATCGTAATTATAACTAAATGTACCATAAAACCAATTTTTATTTAATAATCTTCAAAAATTAAGCCTCTTAGTATCCAACTTTTCGAAAAAAAAACAATTGAAAATCATGATAACAGCATCCATTAATTCACAGCGCAACAATGCCGCACTATTTACTAAAATTAATAGTCTCCATACATCACTTACCTCGTAGTTAGCATCATTTTTAACTAAGCGAATCACTTAGCGGGACACACTGCAATTCATGCAGTCATTGAACACCACACTGTGTTGATTATAAAATAGTTTGGATTAAAAAAAACACGATACTTTAATGGCGTTTATCGCGCGTGTAGAAGATCGCGAGTTTCCGAACGACGGTGGGGTCTGCTTTGCGCGCGTCTTTCACGAACGCCGACCGTCAAATGGTGGGACGCAGCCTCCACTGTGCCTCTTCATCCGCGAAATACCTCCAGTACCATGGACGATTTGGCTACCTACACTTCCGCCGTGAGCCGTAGCCGAACGAGCGACGGTCCGAAGAAAGCGGATAAGTTCTTTTTTCAATTCTAATTGGAATCCTAATGTGATTGGTTTGAAAAACAGAAGTATATTCATTATACATACTAATGAATTGGGCACGTCAAATTTCGCTTTGTGCGGTTTTGTATTCTTGTGGTAAAAATACGTCAGCATATTTTTGTTATCAGAATTTTCATAAGGGGTTCAGTATTTTTATACATAATTTCTTATAAACATAAGAATATGTTTGTGTAAATATTCTGAATGGTGATTGGATTTTTTGATTGGCTATCACCTTCAAGTTGAATAATTAAAACTCTTTCGGTGTTATTACAAAAAAGTTAAATACGTATTGAATACTTGCTTTAAAACCATTTCGTATTACATGCACCGCGCTCGCCCAGAGCAAGATCGCGTTATCCTGTTTACGCAATGGAGTGAAAATCCATCATGGACTGTCAGGCCCCCGGGGGAGAGCCTGAGCTGAACCGACCACCAGCCTTTGTGATAGACACGCAGGGGTGGTGCCATTCGGCGACTTCAACCGGCTAAAACTCCACGACAACCAACGCCGCACTATGGGTGGTGTCACGGGGTGCGCGAACAGGCTCCGCAACACCCTCCGGCGGCAGGCGTTTCCCACGCCACACACGACTGAGGCAGCCCGGTTGTGAGACTGCCTCCCAGCCCGCCGAACCCGTGCATTGGGAGTCAAGGGCCCCCGCCCCTTCCCCCCTGGGTTCGGTTGGCAGCGGAAAGGCTAAGCCACTCCGCCGCCACCCCACCGTTGATTTTTTACCGAGGTTTACTCCTCATCCGCCTCAGCCACCCTGAGATCCCCTCCGGCCTACGCTATCCTACGCAACCCCCTCATCCCTCGATCCTGACCCTACCCTACCTTACTCAAGCCCTACGCCCGCCAATTCCCTGGACTTGCCTACCTACTTAGTTAGTTACGCAAGTCTAACCTAACGTCTCCAAAGCGAGACAAAAGAGCAAGATGGCGAACATGCAGCGACCGCGGTGCATTTAATTCGAAACCTTTTTAAAGCAAGTATTCAATACGTATTTAACTTTTTTGTTATAACAAAGTTTAGGTTTAGTGTGTTTACCATCTTGGACCACATCGGATGAGATTCTGTCCAACGTTAAAACCTATATAGCATAAAGCGTAATCAGCTCATTAAGAAGACATACTATATATTTATTTACAACCACAACAATCATTAGACAGTAGGCGATATCTAGCTAAAGTGATTAAATATGTACATATGCTGTATACATAGCGCAAATTATAACCCTAGCTCAAACCTATAGCTATTCGAAGTTAAGTGCGAATATATTACACGGCACTGACAAAATTCAATGTTTCATTATTTCGAGGAATTTGGCTATTCATACACAATAGCCACAAATTACAAGCCTCTAATGAATGTAGCGTTAGTTTGCACAAGTGTAAGATTCTGTGTGCATGTACATATAAAAGCAATTACTATTATTAGATCATAGCATCTGAAAGGAATACAGAGAAAAAAGAAAAAACTTTTTATGAAATATTGTAACAAATATAATTCACATTACGAGATTTAACAACAATTTCGTGACAAAGAATAATAGCTTCAAATCAAATACAGCTTTGTCCCAAACAATATTTCCTTTGTGGGTCAATTTTACGCCAGGATTTAACTAAACACTTATACAAATCTTTCACAGACTTTGTTATTCGCAACTAACGGAACATTGAAACGCATAAATTCACTTCGATGAAATCACAGCACAGTCCAAAAATTATCAGTTATTTACAAGCTTCACTGGGAATTTGATTAACAAACGGTTTCGTTTTAATAGAGAATGCCAATTATTCTCTCCATCTTCAGAATTAGGTTGAAACCGACTACCAAGGACGTTAGTGTAACCACGCCGATTGTTATTTTCATAGGCCTGTCAATAACATTATATATTAGTACCAATACTAAAAACAATGTGTAATGTTGAATGCTGAATGTTCTAATTTGATTTTATATACTTTTTGTGTGTATCTTGTAAAAAACTTTATTACTTCTGATTTCCAAAGCAAGATTTGCTTATATTATTTTTTTAATGGTAGAAGTAATATTTTATAAGTTACAAATTTATTGAAGAGTATCTCATATTCTATAATCTTTTAATTAACAAACACTATGAAAGCCGATAGAATCTATTAATAATACCTTAACATACCATACCATTCTGATCCGTGTTCATTCTTATTCCATCAAGCTTTCCAGTTAAATCTCTTAATATGTAAGGTACTCATATCTCTATTTTACACATAAAGTAAAAAAATGAAGAGAGATAAGAAATATGCTTCCCCAATCATTTTACATCGCTAAAAGGTACTCCCGCCTTACTAAACCATAAACACTACAGGCAATGAAAACCCTGTTATAAGGACTTGTTTTGCATTTTAAATTCATTTTAATTATATACACTTGTCTATAGAATTCCGTCATGTCATTTATATGCAATTATAGCGAATGCAACTGTCTATTTCCGACGACGAGGTATATACCTCGATGCCTATTGTAAAGTTAAATGATTTTATTTTGGCGTGTTTGTATAAAGCAAAACCTTCCGAATATTGCGCCCTATAATGTCAGTAATTTTTTAAGTAATTTTAACCCTTATAGGTTTTATTTAGCATTTGACGACAATCTCACCTCAATAACGATGTGGTCTAAGGTTATAAAGACGCCAAAACTAATGGGGTACAGGCTTTCAAGTGCTCTTGACGTAACAGATATACCTATAGACGCATGGTGATAGATCTTCAACTTGACGGTGGTATAAATGAAACGGTATCGTACCGACGAACGTATTAAACGTGCGAAAAGACCGCGCGTTTTATAAATATAGAAGAGACACTAACCCGTCAGCGTTATGGAAAAACAAAACGCTCCTGAGCGTGTAATAAATAAGTTGCATGTAGCAGTAGATGAGGTAATAGAGAGCTAGCGCCGACGCCGTTACAGAAAGTTGTATGAGTTGAGCCAAGTCTGTTAAAATCTGCCTAGTTCTCCACGACACCGTCTGCAATAATAAATCATTTTCTATTGTTTATAGATGTTGATAATGACGATGTGGTTCCAAATTCTGATTACACGCTAAGCCTAGAAACTGATTCTCGAATGCAGGATGCCCGAACATACTTACAAGTGCTTGGTGACAGATTTTCAACTTGGGGTTTTGCAGTCAATTAACCAGACGTTGTTGAAGACGTAGTCCCTAGCTATCGAGCTATCATTTCATCGCGATATTTCCCTTTACCAAAACTCAAGCTTACGCTGGTTGACGCGGCGTCCTAACATCTGTGTTCAGAATAATCTCAGAAATTAATGAACCAATCTAAACGGGACTGACAGGCAGGTAAAATAACTTTCATAGATTACTGGGATACATATTTATATGATCTTCTACATGCACAAAGTAATGGTAAAGTTAAACAAAGCTAACTTAGAATAAAAAGATAACCACAACTGTATATCAATTTATTTTGAATCTTTTCTACTAATGTTGTTTCAACCTAATAATTTAGTATAATTGTTACAAAACTGAATTTAAAAAAAGCAGAGTTTTTTTTGAAATTATGATTATTATTCAATACTCTCTTTAAATTCATAGATTTTAGGTACATGTACCACATTAGATAAAGTGACGTAATTAGACAGATTTCAACACAAAACCTTATGTGAAAGAAAATATTTCTCTTCATTTTTTCACACATACGATATTTTAAGCAAAATTGTATCCCAGAAATGTTAATAACCCACAAACCTAATTTAGTTTATACTTCCCTAGCATACAGAAAACTTTACTGTACTTGTTCTTAACCTAGAGAGATAACCATCAAAAAACTTTAATTGGTAAGCACATTAACAATATTGCACCGTCGGTAACCTTATTTACGTTAATTAAATACTGAATAATAAACTAAACACAGATAATTAAATAAAAAATTGTATACTTCCTTCCTATGCTAATTACTTGAGTATTTTATTCCTTTAATCTACCTTATGTGTATATCTTTATACAAGCCTGCCCGCCGCGGCTTTGCACGGGCGTAATAGTATAGAAAATGAGACCATATCTTGTGCTTTTTAGAGTAAGACCATATAATACTATAAACTGAACTGATTCTGTGAAATTTTGGTCGTCACTTTTAAGAGGTCGAAACTAAAAAGGAGTCATGTATTCAGTGACTTTAATAATTTATAATCGTATGTTATTGGACTCTATAATATGCAATAATGATGACATTATACGTAATATAATTTTATTGTTTCATAAATGGATTGGTATGAATACCACGGAATGTTAATTACGTAATGTCACACTACAATCGAAAATTCAAACTAGAGCCCCGCCATCTTGTTATAACATTGAAGTCGGTAGAAAACAAGTCTTTGTAAAAAGAAAAAAATATACTGATTATCGACATACGACATAGCGACGCTGTTTCGATGGGAAAGATCCTTCAGCGATTGCCGATGCGATTATTGACGAGATTGGAGTGGCACTGGAGTATTATATTCCTTCCTCCGAGATCGTCAGTAATCGCAGGGGACGCCCTTGGTTCAATCGTGCATGTGCTGATGCTGTCAGTAAGAAGCAAACCACGTATCGTGATTGGATCAAGGGTCGCGCTAACAAGGATCCTAATATCAACACCCTCAAAACAGCCTATAATTCTGCTACCAGAGCTTGTAAGAGGGCCTATACTAGAGCCGATGCCCAACGCATTGCACGCTTAGGTCATGAACTCGTAAGTCATCCGACTAACAGTCGAGTCTACTGGAGTCTGGCCAAAGCTGTGCAAGCCAATTTTTGCCGGTTGAACATTAGCCCCTTTCCAAGCCCGGGGGACACCAGAGATGTAAGACAGGCAGTATAAGCGCGTAAGTGTTGGAGCCAACTCGGTTGCACATTTTTTTTAAACTACCGCTGGGATACCATTTGGTCCACTGGCTTTCCGAACATCGAGTGATCGTAGTTGTTTTAATACGTCACGTTGCCTGAATCGTAATTCCGGCATAGTGACACCGCAGCATGGAATAGTAGGCAGTTGCGCGTTTCGATCATCGAGCCAGGAATTCGCCGCAAAGAGATTGCCTAATAATGTGGCTTTCTCCTGAGCGGTAGTTATAAAAAAATGTGCAGCCGAGTTGGCTCCAACACTTACGCGCTTGTACCGCCTGTCCTACGTCTCTGGTGTCGTGCCCCGGGCTTGGAAAGAGGCCAATGTTCAACCGATTCCCAAGAAGGGAGATCGATCAGATCCTAACAACTACCGTCCAATTGCCGTAACCTCAGTGCTGTGTAAAATCATGGAGCGGATCATCAACACTTAGCTTGTCCGCTATCTGGAGGATCACTCGCTAATTAACGATCGGCAATATGGTTTTCGCCAAAACCGTTCAACCGGTGATCTTCTAGTTTACGTACTGCACCGCTGGAGAGAGGCAATTGACAAACACGGCGAAGCCTTGGCGATCAGTCTCGACATTGCCAAGGCCTTTGATTTTAAATTTATTTTATATACCCTCGATCAGGTTTCTACTTTCTAATCTAGTCGACAGCCAGTAACGGCGATCATGAACAAGCCGTCTAGTTTACTGATCATAGGCTTATTATATTTTTATTTTAATACCCTTAAGCGGTCGAGAGATAGTCGCTTTCTAGTTGTAATGTAAATGCCCTTACCAAAGCTGATTGCTCGCTGTCTCAACTATATCATTTATCTCTTCAGATATTAACAGTATTTAAAACTTATTCTATAAGCTTACTTTATACGTACGTTTTACAAAATAAATAATGCTACAACGAAAACTATTCGGAAAATCTACATCTTGGTATATATATAGGTAAGTACTTAAATATATGTTATGTCGATATGAAATTTATGTACGTAAAAGTCTTTGCGTTAATCATGCCGATGATTAGAATTAATTAAGGATACCTAATATATATTTATATAATATATTTTTTGCACAAACTTTATATTGAAATGTGTGCTTAACATTATTAATTTTACTTAACATCTATTAATTCTATTAAGCTGCTATTTAAAGAGATAAGAGTTGACTATTTTGTTTATAATTTTTTTTAGCTTAAAAAAATACTCAATCCATTTTAACAGTTTATTCACCTGTCGAAAGCTATATTACTACTAACGGGTAACGTGAGCTACATTTTATTTTCTAAAAATTATTTTCTTATAACATTACACAAGTGCAGCCGCGAGCAAAGGCTGGTCTTTAATATAGCATAAATTCTCTGAATGACAACATTACTTTTTTTTAAAGCAAATACTATTAAATTTCCTCGTTACTGCTAAACCCTTGCGGGAAAGCGTAATTAATTATCTGTAGCCCGGATAGCACTCTGAACAGTTCTATATCTGCCTGTAAAAGATTAGCCTCGAAGTCTGGAAGGTTGAAAATGTAGGATTATGTATATGTGTTTGATGTAATAAATAAAATAAAGAAATGTAAAATGAAGTCTCAATCTGGACAAGATTTTGCAAGTACTTTATACAGCTATAAAGTAAGCCAAGACACGTCCAATTGATTTTAAAAGTACAAAGAAAGTAAATCATGAGAATAAATCCAGCGGTTTCGGAGGAAAGAATTACAAGCACAGTCGATTTTTTTGCCGAGCTACAATAAAAAAAAAAAAAATACTGATTGTGACACTAAATAGAAGAGAAGACCCTTTATCCTGTTATTTAAATAATTAGACATTACGTTTTTGCAAAATGTAACGCAGAGGACGTACGCGTTAAGAATTATGATTTTAATAAAATTTTAATAACTGACTAATATTCAAAAATGTAATTATCGAAGTAATCCAAATAGTGTTAAAATGTAAACAAACCGCACATAAAGGTCTATACATATAATAATAATGTAAATTTAATGTGTACTACTTTTTAGATTTTCGTACAAAAAAATTTTGCAGTCTTGGAATAAGAAATAACATACATTACAATCACTTATAGAAATGTATGTCTATCTGTTTGTATGAACACGCATCACTGCTAAAGCACTGTGTCCACGATAAAACTTGAGTAACATTTAGTATTGGTTTCATTAAAATCCCTTCACTCTTTTAAAAGTTATTGTAATTATAATGACGACGCGACTTAAGTGCGAGAGAAAAATAGAAGAAAAGTAGATAAGTAAGTGGACGCAATACATTCAGATGATTTTATTAGTCACCCGTTTTTTATCACATTAGGTTCCACGCGGTCGGAGTTGCGGACACAGCTAGTATATATAATAAATTGTGTAAGGCTAATAAATCTTGACCCGCGCTGGGAACACCGGTGCCGCGGTGTTGCGGGGTGAAACGCGTCACGAACTTAGGATGGATCCTATCTCCATTCACGAGAGCCATTACCGCATCGTGTACTCCAACACCGAGATTCTACAGGCGAATCGGCTTGTTTATAGTATTGTTATCGCGTCATCCAAGGTTGTACGATAATCTCTCTAAGTATAACATTATGAGTAAACATAACTAAACACGATTTGTACACTTAGTAATTATATTATATGTATTTAGTACTTCATTTTTATATATAAAATTTAGATTATTTTTTCTTGTGTTATAAATTATTTTTTTAACAAAATTTTACCATACGGAATGTGATAACGTGAGTTCTTGAATCTATAGCAACACTATAAAACTGCGTCTCGATTGCAACTACCGGAACCCATTAATAATTGACACCAGCTCGCTAATCTAACTAAACTTAAAGTGTATTGTAAAATGGTCTACCACCATGCTCTATTATTTTATTTCAAAGATTTTGTCTTGAATAAAAGTTTAGGAGTCAGGCTCATAGCCCAAATATTTCGATGTGGCGTCAGTGCGTAGCAAAATATACCTATATATAAAAACATGTACGTAACATGTATAGGTACGTACATTGTATGATTTAAAGAAATATTCGAATTTCATAGCGACGACATTTAAACCGTATTTTTGGCATCAGTACCAATAGACGTATTTGTCGCCTTTTGCCGCAATTTACGACGTTGATGTTGGAATGTTTTTGTTTTATTTTTACGAAATCGGTGTTTTCCCGGAATTATTTTGTAGCATTTTGGTGGCGTTATATTTATGACGCATTTTAAAGAAACACAAGTGGACGCAATCCAAAAGAAAAATAAAATTATATATTCTACGAGTTTCGTGACGCATAGGTAGTATCTACTATTGAACCAACAGGACGTGGATTCGAACGCCATATACATATAAGTGCCCCGTACGCACTGCAATGCGTTTTTTATTCCGCATAGGAAAAAATCACCAATAGATGCTACGCGCACTACTGTAGAATTTCCGCAATAGTTTAAGAGCCCGTGAATGCCAGATCATCCTTATCTTATAATGATTGACACTTTAGAAAAATTGCCTAAAATCTCTTCAGAAAATAATGTTATTTTACGAATACTTTTTCTGCAAATAACCAAATTAAGATGTATCCTATGGCAATGTTTTGTCAAAACTGCTGTACATTTATTTTATAAACTACAGAAAAAATATATTATACTCCTACCACGAACGACTGGTCATGCCACGAGACGACCCCGGGGTTATGCATGAAAGCTTACCACCCTAAACAAGAAGACACCCCCGTCTAAACGGGGGTCGAATGAAGCTACCACCAGAGGGGTAACCCTGATGCCGTCGCCCGCGCGCCCCTACTAGGGCACGCGAGAAGAAACCCGCCGCCGCCTAGAACTACCCTGTATTTTTGTCAGGCAAGACGTTACCACTATCGAAACTGCCTGGTTGTGATGAAACATCTTCTAATATTTACCCAAGTAACATTCATGAAATTTAGCTTTAACACTATAACGTAATATTCGTAACGTGTCATTTTGAAATAACCACGCGACTCTCTGACTTGTATCTAAATCAGGACTAACAAATCTTGGTGACTTAATACTATGCTCATGCAACACATCAAAAGGAGTGAAGTACTGAATCGTATGAAATTGCGATCTCTCTCCCTTTATATTGTCAATTCCAAATGATCTCTTTGCGAAAACAACTAGTTTGGAAAAAAAGGTGTGTGTGTACTTATGTACACGCGGTAGAAGTTATACTTCTTTGGCATAACAATATAAAAAAAAAATTAAAATTTTATATTTCGGCTTAACATAAGCTTAAGGGAACATAAGAAATTTACGCTTTAGTATTAGATAAATTGAAGTCGGTACACCTTTGCTACCTGTTAACTGCCAAAACTACTATCACCCAAATATCACACTATCCCCTAGTACCTATCTAATCCTGGAAATTACGCCTCTCTCCGTTTAATTCGCCAAAACAAATGTAATTATATATGTTTGTTACTATGCATGTTCGTAAAAACATGTATGATGAAAACTATAAACCGGATCGAGTTTCTTGCTGGTTCTTCACAATGACTAGATTATTTTTAGAACCAGTGGTAGTTTTAACGTTCATAAGCTCCTCCTCAGGGCCCAAACTGAATAAAGTATTTTAGTTTATTTTTATTTGCTTTAGAAAATGTACCTGTGTTGAGAAATTCAAAGCTTTTATAAAATAAGGAATTATTAATATTCACGGCACGGGCTCTTAACCACAATTCATATCGCAACCTTCGTAGAAAAAGCACAATCATTGACTAAGAAATTAAAATCCGCATTTGTTTTTTTTATTGCAGAAAATATATACGCACGCAGTATTGGTGACATCCATTAAGAGCACAGAGTCTTTTTAGAACTATTGATGCGCCCTGACTTCGTTAAAGTAAAAAAATTAAATAAGTATTAAAGGTTATGTGATATATATTATGTGATAGTACTAAAAACGTGTTTTTTTTTTCGAAATGACAACGCTATTGACCTAGCAAGGTCTTAACAGCATTACCGGACTACTAAGGCGAGCGCTTAAGGCACTCAGCCGATTTTATTTTGACAACTAGCTCAAGGGTGCGCGGCACACCACGGCTCGGGCTGTTGCCTGATACGTGCAATTCGCGACCTATCTGAGCTAACCTAAGCTAGCTATTCTTACATATATGAGTTGTTGAAACATATATGTGTACCAAGTATACATACCTCAACAGCTCTTATATATGTTTCGTATCGGATAATTTTCTAAACTATTTCAGTTTGATATGGGGAAAATATAAAACCATTTCGCTTGCATGTGTTAATGTGTATGCGTGCACGTGTGTGGAGGTGATATGTGTAATGTTGTCGCAGTGATGTAAGATTTTGTGTCACTGTATCGCGCGAGTAGCATACTCAAGGGCTCCACACCGAGGGAACGGACCTAGGCTTGAGCCACTGCCGAGGGGGTCTAGTCTAGTTATTAATAAACGTGTTGTGATTATTACAATGTTCTACCAAAATAGTACCCCTCTTGTTAGAACTTTCCAGAGAGTTTTGTGTCATCTCAACATTTATGCTCCTTGGTACTATTCCCGTTTTGTGCACAGTAATATAGTTTATACTACGTAAAATACCACATTTACATTACATAATACAGAGTCAAATAACACTAGATTATAAATAAAATATAAACGTCAATAAATGAGACTGAGGTTCGCCTAACCTAAAAACCTAAAAATAAAATACTTATATCCAGTTGTTTTATAAACTAGTATAGGACAATGGTATTTAAAATACATTTTGTGGATTTCATTAAATATCGAAAAGATGATTGTATATAAGTCGTTTATTTCCAAAAAAAAAAACAAATTAAAACTTTTTAACAGCAAATACTTTTTGTTGTTAATTTTTAAGCACAATCACTTCTCACATGTATGAATATATTATTAGCTTGTTCAGTTACCATAATACAAGTTATGCTTAGTTTGGGAATAAGCTGCCGTATGTGAAATTCTGTACTCATATTTTCATTGGATTTTAGCTTTGAATTTATATCTAATTACATACTACCGTTTTCACTGTTTCAGTGGTTCGTTGCAGAGGATTTTCGTTTATCGGCGTAGCAGTGTGACCCAATCGCGTGTAATAAGCACTGATATTCGTATTATCAAACTGCAACAAATAATATTTTCTCTTTACTTCTATTTCTGAATCATTCATTTAAAATTACATACTAATTAATAAGCCAAAGATGAATTTCTCTTCATATTAAATAAATTATCCTTATATTTTTACAAGATGTTTAACTTTAACGGTAATTATACATTATACTATATATACTATAACAATTATTAATGTATAAGAGAGTAATTGACTGTCTAACATGTCGAAGCACAGGCCAAACTACTGAGGCTGGGATACTGAAAATTTGCCTGCACATTTATCTTACACTGTAGGTGAACACAAGGAAGGATATTTGGAAATTGAAACCCTAAAGTGATTAAAAACAATATCAAATTTTGTATAAAAATCCGTCATTTGTCCGACTGTCAGTTTATTATTCTTTTATATTTAGAGATATCAAATAAAGAGTCGAAAATATATAGATAAAGCTGAAGTCTATCCGTGTTATTACAAAAAAGTTAAATACGTATTAAACTCTTGGTTTAAAAAAGTTTCCTAATAAATGCACCGCGCTCGCCCGAGGCAAGTTCACGTTATCCTTTTTCATAAGTCTATAACCTAACGTAACTAAAGCAAGACAAAAGAACAAGATGGCGAACATTCAGCGACCGCGGTGCATTTAATAAGAGACCTTTTTAAAGGCAGGGTTCAATACGTATTTAACTTTTTTGTAATAACACCGATATGTTTTATCCAAGCTAATGTCCTAAACGGCCGAACGGATTTTAACGATCACTATACATCTATATAAGTTGTAATGATAAAAAAATAACTTAAAATCGGTAAAATGGTTATACACGCTAAATAGATGACAAAACCGCAATTATAGAAAATAAAAGCCCACGACTAATATAAATAAAATACATATTTCCTATGAAACAACAAAACAAAGATTATTTCCATAATTAACTAAAACAACAGTGTTAGTACGTTTGAAGAATTCTGACGTATAATTCCTGTAGTTTACAAATGTTAAATTATATCCATCTCATTTCGAGTAGCAACGTTTATACTTACAGTACCCGGCTTTTGATTTGGCACATCGAGAAGAGGGAGACGTCCAGCTAAGTTCAGCTTACTTCGGTTTTGCAAAGCGTTGTCTCTATCGCACAGCGGAGTGTCTGCGATAGGCAAGGATAACGCTATACGAAACCGAATTTAACCGATTATCTCGATCTTCTTTTTTTTTCTTTTATTTTATATCATTGGTGGCAAACGAACAGGTTGGTCACCTGATGTTAAGTGATCACCACCGTCCATAGACATTTGCAACACCAGGGGAGTCGCAAGTGCGTTGCCAGCCTAGGTTAGGAAGAGGAGCAAAGGAACGGGGAAGGGGAAGGGAGGTGGGCCTCCGGCGCTCTCACTGACCGAACGAAATGCAAACATTGCAAGCACTGTTACTTCACATCGGTTTTCTGTGGGTCGGGTGGTACTACCCCGGGCGAGCCGACCCATTCGTACTGAAACCAGTAATAGCTCCAGTGTGGCTCTACCACCATCAATCATCTTCTCTCCGACGTGCTACCTCAAAAGCCGAGTACTGTAGTCCAATCGCTCTTTATAACGATAAACTCAAAAAATCACCTTATTATTAGGTAGCACTGTTAACTCAGGCGAGGGTGGAGGTGGCGACGGGAAGCATTTCAAGATCTGCTTCAACTTTTCACTAGTCCTAATACAACCACATTGGCGCCTCCAGTTCGCACTGTTATCCGTGTTCAGCTCTCGCTTCTTATCCTGGTGCCTGCTTACTCGGGCGTGCATCATCTGATAATTTTCGTCACCAAAGCATATTCTTGATGAACTAACTTCTAGTTCATGTGTCGTTATATCAATGCTCGACACTGTATGTATAATTAGTACCCACGTTTAGTGTATAATTAAGTTAAATTAACATAAAGTCAACGTTAAACTAATAAATAATTTCATACAAACATGAATACTTAATCTACACATAAATTGGCGAAGACACGACAATTAAGTACCTTTTCTTTCTATTTGTCAACCGAGTTTTTGGTTAGCAGCTATTAACGAGTTCTAGTTATGAATTAAAACAATTGGAAACGGCTTTATTTTCCATATCAACGAAAAAACCAAAGCCTCTATTCATTGAGAGCGCTGGAGACCCACCTACCCTCCCATTCCCCTTCCCCCCCCCCCAACACATGCTGGCAACGCACTTGCGACTCTCCTCATGTTGCAAGTGTCTATGGACGGTGGTGATCACTTAACATCAGGTGTCTTTTTACATAATATTTCACGAACCTTGCCCTCCTTAGTATACACTGTTTGTATATTCTTTGGTAAGAGAATCATTGAAGTGTTATGGTCGAATTCCGATACGTGAAGAACGTTATTTAAAAAAAAATGAAAGAAACCTTTCAAATGTCGCAATTTATTGGAATTTGTTAAAGTGAATACAAACTACAGTTCTTATTACATAGTATGAAACAAAGTCCCCTAGCGTGTCTGTCTGTTGTTCGCGATAAACTTGAAAACTACTGAACGGATCTTCATGCGGTTTTTACCAGTGGATAAAGTAATTCATGAGGAACGTTTTGGTATATAATTTGTGTAGGATTTTTTTTGATCAGGGCGGGACAACGTCTGCCCAATCCGCTAGTTGATTTATAAGATCTTATCCATGGCAAATTCTACATTTATTCGCTAACAAATATGGAATATACAATGCTCGATGTAAGTACTCAATACTTTGTAAATTTTAGTGTTTGACCACAATTACAGATGATATTGAATAACGATGTTGTCTAAAACGGTAAAGACATATAGAGGGAAATTGACTCTCAAGTTGCAGCTGCAACAATACAGTTATCGATGCTTGGCGAGAGATTTTTAACTTAGGGGTGGTCTAGCCAGACTGACTTAGAAAAATGCTATGATCACAATACAATTGAAGATGTTATAGCCACGTTGAAGCTATTACTGGATTCAGCATGAATGGGTCGACTCGCCTGGGGTAGTACCACCCGACACACAGAAACACCGACGTGAAGTAACGGTGCTTGTTTCGTTCGGTCAGTCAGAGCGCTGGAAACCCACCTCTCTCCCCCTACTCCTCTCCACTCCCCCATCCCGCCAAATACAGGTTGGCAACGGCCTTGCGAGTCCCCTGGCATTGCTAGTGTCTATGGACGGCGATGATCACTTACCATCAGGTGACCCGCTTGTTCCTTTGCTTCCTATAATATATAAAAAAAACATTGTTTTTGTTCCGTGAAGGCTCAATTTAAGGACTCCAACTTACGCTAATCGACAAGGTGTCCGTATACGCTATCACTAAGCCGTAAATTATGGCATTGTCTTAATTATCTAAGTTTGTAATTTATAATTACGGAATAAGTTCTACTATTAAGAATGGAATAGAAATCTGATAAAAAGAAATGTGCGCTAGGATAATACTGAAAGATTTTAAATCATGTTATTTTAATCACGTAAGAGCGGATTACGAATCTATTTTCAGATAATCAGTGTTCAAGCCAATTTACTCATAAACTTACTTTATCCAATCATCAGCAAGTGAACCAACGTTGAAAGAATTTAAAAAATTATATTTTATAAGAAGAGTATAAAAGAATATGTCTTAAATCGCATCAATATTGATTCAATTTACATTATAAAAGTAAAAGAAAATAAATAAATCAAAAATTGATGTAAACAAATTGACAAATAAAATTATGACATCTTACAAATTAATGCGTTATCATTTTAAAAAATATATATATTAGACAGTTGCATATAATGTAATAGGTTGTACATATAATGTTCATTAATATTCTAACTTCCTGTAAAATTATAAAGTACTGAATGGAATATTAATACATACCTATATATAAACATACCTATTTAACCATATATACTTATACCAATACTTCCATAGATATATCTTTGAGTAGTTATTCTATAATCCAAGTACCTCGTTGTTTTATTATAACAGGATTTGAGATATTGAGGTCCACAGATTTTTTGGTAATTTCGATGTTTGTTGTGTATTATTGTTAATAAAAAAATATAAAAGTTATAAATTACCATAGGTTAAAATATTTTAAAATGTGATATTGGCCATAAATCATTTAAAAATTGGATATTGTCTCTACTTATTTCCACTTAGAATAAATCGCTTAAAAACTATATAGATCTACTCGACTCACTTCAAATACCTACTTTATGGATTACGGCCCATTGTGTTATTCTTGGACATAATAGATTTTTTCTAAGTTAATTTTCGTTGACATATCAATTTGAGGGATCCTGAACTTATCAAATATTTATTCACTTATTAAACTGCATGAAAATCAAAAATAATTTATTCAATATAGACTCTAAGAAGGCGCTACTAACGGTTCCGAAAACAACCCAGTCATCGATAAGAACCTGTGAGAAATAGATTTGGTTTATCTGCTCATCGTACATCATCACTACCCTTATCCCACCTAAGTAGGGTCGGCACAACATGTTTTCTTTTTCCACTCTCTCCTGTCAAATGTCATTCAGTATTCACACCTTTTACGCACATATATTTTTCACACAGTCCATTCATACCTTTTTCGGTGTTCCTCTACTCGTATATCCGTCCACAAACATACTCAACACTTTTCTAGCTACATGGTTTTCATCTCTCCTCATGACATGCCCATACTATGCCAACTTATTACTCCTCAACTTATCTGTCACTGGTGCTATTTTCAAACTTCCTCTGATATACTCATTCTTAATTTTATCCATTCTAATCACACCACACATCCACCTTAACATTCGCATCTCTGCCACATGTAATTTTCTCTCATCCGTCACTTCGTAGCCCAGCACTCAGATGCATACAGCATGACTGGTCTTATCATAGTTTTATAAACCTTTGAAACCTTCCTATGCACATCTTACGTATTTATTATAAAAAATACATCATAAACTTGTTTTTGGCGGATCACGGAGAGGCATGTTATTTCCAGACATCATCGTTTATAATACAACGTTGGAAGAACAAGAATTTTAGAAAAGCTGGTATATTATTATGGTATGATATATTATTCCCACTGGCTATTCAAGACTTTGCATATATCAGCTTATACATCCATTCCATCTGTAATACCTTATTAGTATGCACCAGTAACTGGTAAATAGGGAAATCTCGTATTTTCCCTTTAGTAAGTTAGTCTTGTTATATGATGTTTGCAGACCGTGGTTACTAGTTGTTTATGGCCGGATTTAACTACACAAGATATGAAAATTAGGCTACGTTCGAGTTCGTTTCGTGCGAAATTTACTACAATTATGTTCGGTTCATTCCGCATTACGTTATAACTGTCAGTTATGCCATGACTTCGTAACATGCTCTTGAAAATTGATCACTTCATGCAACACCATATAACACGATGCAAACGTATATTAACGGTTATCTGCTACCGTTGCACCGGAGCATTTATTATAATCGTTAGTTAAAACTATACAGAAAACTTTTCGTGAAATTATATATATGAATAAATATATGTAGTTTAAAAAAATAATAATAATATAATAAAAAATAATAATAAAAATAATGTGATCCAAAGGTTTCGGTACAATAAACTAATTAGGGTTCTTACGTTTATATAATGAGTCTTACAAATAAAATATCATATAAAATAAAAGTTATACTCGAGAAATTGATGAAATGTCTGTAACATTGTGTCACTGGTAACAATTAATACTAGAAGATAAAGGTTTTTAAGCACAGTTACTAAACAGGTGTTTTCGATTTATATAATATATCATTATATAAATGGGCGAAGACAAAACAGTTCAATACGTTTTTGTCTTTTGTCAATCGATTCCCCGTTTTATTTTTTTGTTTAGAAGCTATCGACAAGATTTATATATATATATATATGAACAAACAGTTTAATTATAATAATTTATCTTAGTTTTTGGTATTTTTAAGGTAGGTAGGTAGGTAAGCTAAGGTAGGTAGGTTGTGATTTCAAGGTAGGGCATTGCCCCACAATGCCCCGCCATAGCTACAGCCGTGCTCCCCCCTCCTCCCAAATACAGGATAGCAACGCAGTTTCGACTCCTCTAGTATTGCTAGTAGGGATGATCGATATTAGAAAAACATCGATGTTGACATCGATTAGAAAGTATCGATGTACAATAAACATCGACAGCAAAACATCGATGTCTAAATACAACGATGGAAATACAATATTTAACATTCCCAGTACTTTTTGGACACACTATGCAAAATAATTAACATCGTCAGGTGTTTTCCCTTCCATTCCCAAAAAACAATTCATGCTGTAGCCAGTAATTATATTGAAACTAATGTTAAAATATTTATGTATTTTCATTATTTAAAAAGTCGCTAGAATTCGCTAATTTTTTTTAAACTAGATCCCAAAAAAAAAGTTAAAAGTATTCAAAATCCGCTAGATCTAGAGACTACCTCACTAAAATGGCAACAGTGACAAAATGCAAAGAAATAACTATTCGTGTGGCTTACTTTGATTACGTTGATAAGTGTCATCTAGTGTAAAATAGTTGAACTTGATAGTTATCTAGTCACTAGCTAGTACACCCAACGGTAAATGGCCCTAAATATGTTTTAAAATGTTTTTATTCTATAGAAAAGGAATATGAAGGATAACAGTAATTAACACCTTAATATATTATGGTTAAATCACGTTTTCTTTTAAAGGGACTTCAGAATCAGATTCATTGTAGAATTACGAACCAATTCGTTCGCAAATGCGTTAACCACTAACCAATCATCGCGCCAAATCAGTAGCTACTTATTTTTCCCATGTGTCACGATAATAGGAATAAACGAAGAGATCTAGGTCATCGTTACATAAATACACGGCCATTGTACAAACAGCGAGATAAAAATAATGCAATTACGAATGTTAATCATCCAAGGTGAAATTTCATGTTTAAAAGATGCCACCGCGAACAATAGCCGATTGTGGAGGCCATAATACAATGGGTTCGTTGGTGTTTTTGGAAATACGAAGGTCACGTGTTTCGTTCGGATCCACGTTTAACCCTTATCTGCTGTGATAATTTATTTCAGCGTCATTAATAAATACGCTCTTGGAAATTCCTGTTTATTTCAATAATAACACACACTGTTAGTTGATTTACTCGGGTTTACCGAGCATAATAACGCATTGATAAAATAAATAAATGTTTTTCTTTGCCAACCAATCTTCTAGTAGATTATTACGGCCATTGTCGAGTGGGTAATGGATATTACAAGTTTCTTGCGATCATTTCAATGAACTAACAAAATGGTGGCCATCTTGTTAGAACTATCCGGGGCGTTTTTGTGAAAGTCAGAACCCATGCTCCGTGGTATTATTTCACATCCGCTTCATTTGTACACAATAACCAAACAATATTACGTAAAATATCACCAACATTACAAAATATATAGCCAAATAATAGAAGATTATGAATAAAATATAAAAACCACTACATGACAATCCTAGATCCCGCTACAAAACTGTTTTTTTTTTATTATAGCACGGCAAAATTACTCCACTATGCCTGATGGTTAGCACAGTACAATCTAAAAACAATAGCGACCACCGAGTGACACACTATCTATCGCCGGTCGCCACTATCATGCCAGCCTGCGAAATGCTGGCTGGATATGCACAGGATGATCCCGAAACGCGATCCGCAGAAGCGAATCACTAAGACGGGCTTTTTCGCCATATACATTGTGGTTGCGACCCAGTCAAGCTGTAAAACCCTACCACGCCGCTTGCGCCATTGCCTCGTTCATTATTCAGCAGGGTGCACCAGGTGCAGGTGAGGTTGGCTTGGGTGTCTCAAGTCTTATGATATTATTCGACACCCCTTACACCCCCATTACTGTGTTTAGTACCCTTTTCAATTCCTTTTTTTAACAAAAAGCTTTTTAATAAATTTAACAAATACAGGAAATTCTTATAAAGAGTAAATTAGACAAATAAATCTAGAAGAAAAATGTTATGGTATTGTGGGTTCCGACCATGTTTGTTCAACACGCATTTAATTTAATACCAAAATGATTAAATAAAAAACTGTTTCATCACAATATTTAATAAATAAACACACACATTTTGCTGCTGAAGCCACCTTTAGTCAACAAAGCCAGCCTGAGCTTTGAATATGCTTATTTCAAAGCGATTTAAATATTATCTAAACTTAAGAACTAAGTTTACCGAAGCCTGATACTAAAACGTTACATAATATATACTCATATAATTTCAACGAGTACTTAGATGACAATTAAGCAACTTACAATCCCTTTTGGTTCCTGAGGTGCGATCTCAAATAGTTTATATAAATGGAATGTATGAAAATATGAAATGTATTATACTATAAAGACTGTATAATTAGAATAATAGTATATATATATAGAATTTACGTGTACAAAAATAAATTAATAAAATTGTTCTAAATATTATTTACATAAAAAAATCACAGAAATCAAAAATCTTAAAAAATATAAATTCTAAATGGAATCATAAAAAAACTAGTTAAATATAAAACAATACAAATAAAGTTTTAACATAATAATCGCACCTGAAGTTAATCAAATTGCGAAATCTTAATGTTTTAATGTATCAAAACCCATAAAGTTGTAATAATTGGCAAACTTGGAACACACTTTTATATGAGTTTTGACAACTTTAATTACCTACATTCGAAATCAAGTATCGTTTGATCACGGCTGGAATAAACCAAAAAGGCTATTTTTTTAATATGAACTAATAATGAATACGGTATATAAATCGTGTTTAAAATACTACAAAATATTTAAAGTAGGAAAATTAAATAGTAATAAATTTATGTTTACTTGTGTAAATTTGCGACTCTTATTTCAACAACACAGATCTGTCATCATTAATATTTCAAAAATATATGTACTTACCCCAATAATTATTAAATGGAGAGAATATTTACAGAGTAAACTAATTTATTTCAAAAACTGTGTCAATAATTTTAAATATTGTGCAAGCGGCAGCAATATATTTAATCAAATACCTATAGGTATTACACTTTTTCCATAGTCTTCTGGTAAGTAGTTTTTTAACAAAATGGCGGCTCGCTTAACAGAACTTTCCAGAATGTTTTTAATGATATCTCAGAATTAATATACCATTTTTTATTTCTTATTCATTTCATTTGTACACAATTCCACAATTTTACACAATATCGTGTCAAACAGCATTAATTGATGAATAAGAAATAAAAGCACTTTATAACCTAGAATCCCGCCAAAAAGTTCGTACAGGTAGTAGGTAAGTACAAGTAGGTACAAGCAGTAGGTACAAGACCTATTATTTCTTGTATAGTTCGTGAAAGATCACATTTACAGTTTCCACTCTATTCAAACTATTGTCAGTAAATACTGATACATATGTTCCCTGTTTTATATTTAGTTTATTTTATTAAATCATCGGTATTTTAATTATAATTCATTACAATTATCTTACTAGATTATATAAATAGGAAAGTATAGCCGTTACATTATTAACAAAAAATATTTATACAAACAAATAACTTTCATTACTTGAATGATATATATTAAAGTTAACTTTGTTAGGAACTCTATACTGGCTTGTCACGAATATTTTTTAAGGTTATGTAGAATTACATAAACGTTCGCATAAGTCAAGCAAAATTTAACTAATAAATGGGGCATAATTGTCATTTAATAATAATTTTAAGTACAGAATTTAATCAAATTACAGTGGAGTATCACTAATTCGGCACTTTCAAAACCAGGGGTTGTCGATTATTGGAATATTTGTATATTAGATTGTATAGCAAAAATGTATAGAATTTTTGGAGGTTATACTGCAAGCACGGAAGCACGGACGGAAAATAAGGGAGGGGTGAGCATAGGGTGCTGGATTATTGGCCGTATCGGATTACTAAAGTGCCGGATTAGTGGGACTACTATATTAAACAAAATTAAGTAAGCTATATATTCGATTGAAGATTTCTGTAATCACGTGTTAGCTGATGGACGTCTGCCTCTACTTTTCTATCTCTTAAACAAAATTCCAAGCCCGCTATGTAAGAAACAATTTAAGAGTACCTTTATATACAAATACCAATTAATGACACGTAAGGAATAATAATTAAGTTTATAATCTTTGGTTATAACGACACCTTACAATGGACTACTAACATTGAGTATGAATATTTTGTACGTTGGATAATTTTTTTTATTAGACTTATATTACTTTGTACGTATCACATATGTTCGACGCATACAAATACAAAAAGTCAATCAAAACTGACTTATGCATACCAAAAATATATTTCACAATAAATTATAAAAAAGCAAAAAATTTCAATATTTTTTTTTATTGTAGCACGGCAAAATGACTGCACTGTGACTGATAGTAAGCACAGTACAATAAAAAAAAAATGGCGACCACCGAGTGACACAATATCCATCGCCGGTCGCCACTGTCATGCCATATCACATCATGTAATGAAATTCCATAAAACACCTATCTATAATATGTTTTATAGATGAAAATTTATTTTAACGTTGAATATTATCATGTTTTTTTCTGTTACTAACCTACATGATAAACTAGCAAACGGCAGCCTTGATTAGATAAATATATTATACAAAACAGCTAACACTGAGCTACTCTATACATATAATGACTCGATATATTATTTATAAGCTCCAGAGCATTACGCTTTCGTATTATAATCTGCGAAACAGTAATTCTTTATAAATAGGTAGCTCAATGGTAAACGGAAGAGCTTGCATTAGCGTAAGCACATGTCCTAGAAATATTTTTTTTATATTTATCATAAACAATAATAGGGGAAAAGGCCATTTAAACGCCTATAAAAGATGATGAAAAAAGAAACGAAACGAATCGTTTATAACTAAGGTCTCCACCATTTCATAAAACTGATGTCTTATTCGAGATCAGTAATAGTAAAGGAATTGTAGAATTATGTTTCAAATGGAACGCTTTTGATCGTAAAAATCTTAACTTTCTTAGAGTTATATAAAAATTAACAATGGAATCGTAAACACCGAAGGAAAATAATAGCGTTTTAATTATTTCTTCCGAATTAACAATATATAAAAACTAGATACCATGTAATTGTTATTTAACAATCTATAATGAATTTCCTTTATAATCTATATAGAAACACCAATCATAACTTATGACGTCACAGCTTCCAAAACATTGTTCTGACATTTATATATATTTTGGCGTATGTGTTTACACCAAAGAAGAACAGTATTGTTTAGAATGGTGTGACGTCAATTCAATGCCATGGCAGTCATTAAGGTTTTACCGAGGATATAAAAAGTAATAACGAAAACATATATTTAAATAAAGATACGAAAGTAAAATAATGAAATATATATTTAGATGTTATAAAAATATCCTTTCCTTAAGTGCCAACATCCTTATTCCGAAAATAAATACTCTTCGGTTTACTTAGGGTTGCCATATTAAAAATATAATATTTCGATTATGCAGTTTACATGGCATTTCTTTTTCAAGCATAGATTATTCTATCAAATTTCAAAAGAATTCGTTAATCGGCACAGATTACATTACGTCCACTTGAAATATCAAGACGATATTCAGTACATTGTAATAAAATTATATTCCAACAAGAAAATACAACAAAAGAAGTCCTGTTCACTTTACTATTATTAGCGCATAAATATAATTTCAGAATCTCAGAATCCCGTATAATTAATTTAGAATTGGCAACTTTAATTCTAATGTATGAATTTCTAATGGAAATATAAGTGAGCTTATGAAAATATATGAGAAAAATTATTGGTAAGCGAATGAAAGGACTATTTAATTAATGGAGGAATGTTACAGATTTATCAGTTAGTCTCTATCTACTGAGGAATTATACATCAGTCTCAGTTTTGCTACTTGTACGTCGACTGCTGCCAACGGACGCTGGATTCACCCAATGCGGTCCGCTCAACAAAAACTTCTTCACATTGTATTCCATTCTCGCTAAATCTTCACGAGTGAGTTCCTTCTCACTTTTTGTTTTCAACGTAGATAACAATTCTTTATTCACATCATAATCTGCATTTGATTTATTTTTAGTATTATCTTTACATATCTCTGTTGTTGCTCCACCAGATTCAACTGGAAATATTGTCTCCTTAACTACATTACAAGAGATTTTTGCCTTAGAATCGCCGTGTTTCACAATTTTTTCATGAGTAGGGATGCTATTATTAAGTAACCATGCACTGTGGCCTTCTTTATTGTAAGATTTAGAGTATTTGCTGACGGGGTGTGGCATATTAAGAGCTAACTCATTCAGTGTTTCAGTGAGTCTGCTAAGTTTACTATCTCTTCTATTTATTCTATTGTTAAAATTACCATCATCTTCTAATGGGTCGTTAAAATTGTTTTGCTGTTCCAAATTTTTTTCCACCCACTCGGCTACTCTAAGTAATTGCTGCTTTTGTAACAAGGCAGCACTATCGTCACTCGATAAAGAGCTGACGCTATGTTCATTTGTAAAAACTTTTTTATGTTCATTTACTTTCAAATGAGTTTGTGTTAGATTTGGATAAACGTTTACTACTGGTGGTATCAACATTGCTTTCGCCCCATCGGTTTTATTCTCCATCTTTGGCGCATCGGCCATCGGCGGTAAATCTTTTGATATTTTTGTTTTCTCTATAGAACGTAACTGAGACATATCAATTTTCTTTAATGGTTTATTATATTGACCTGAAGAAATTCTACTTTGTTCATAACGATCAAAATTAAATATTTTAACATCATGATTATCAGTGGGAGTTACAACATTTTGCTTTTTAGAATCATCATTAACATCGCTATTATTATTATTCTGAGTAGTATTAGCATTAAAATCATTGAGCAAATTATCAATTTCAATATTCTGTTGGCTACTTTGTGACTTATTGTTGTTATTATGTTCAGAGCTATTTGAAAAATTATGAGTTTTTAGGGGTTGTAAAGGAGAAGAAGAGACATTAAGTAAAACAGGGTTAATTGTAGAACCATTATCAACAGTGTCGGGGTCCTTATTATTATTATCAATATGAACATCAATAAGAGTGCTCTCTACAACAATATTATCATTTTTAAGGTCTTCTTTCATACCGACCTCACTTTTGTCAAGGTTAATAAAATTATCAATGTCATCATTAATATCTTTGAATAAAGCATTTTCATTACACTTGCTTTGACGTGTGTATAATACTGGTGGAACATCTGGTTCTGCGTTATCAAGTAAGATATTCTTAGAGCCTGCTTGCATACGCAAATGACAGAATCTAGGTCCAGGCCCAACTTGAGTATTAGATTTATGAGTGCTGACAGTAGATTTAGCTATAGATGAAGTTCTACTCATTGCATCCATTGAACTTTGAGAATTCTTTCTTAAGCTTGCATTATCCAGTAACTTTGTTTCATTGAGTGACTTTGTATCTTTTTTTATTTTATTTTGATTATTAAGCAAATCATCATGTGCTGTACTGTTGATACTACTTTTATTACTACAGATTGATGTTTTAGTCCGATCACATAATTTATGATGAACGGCTGGTTCCATGTCCATTTCATTATTACGTCTTTGACACTTCGTGCTTTCGATCTTTGATAAAGCATCTTTCGAAGTATTTGATTCGAAGGTGCCATCTTCCCCATAAATTGTGTTATTAATAGCAATGGAATTAGTTTTAAGTGGGATATCAGTTATAGATATCTGACCTTCTTTTTCATGGTCTGTTTTCTGTGACATTATATACATTGGAGATATTAAGCTATTTGTAGAGGATTTGTCATTAATAAGCTTAATAACATGAGGAGAGTTACTTCTAGCACTCAAATTTGAATGTGCAGATTTTATTTCAGCATTGCAGTTAAGACATAATGAATTTTTTTGATCCCCACTAAGAATTGTTTGCGTTGACACAGAATAACAGCTTTCATTGTAACAAAATGGCTTGCTCTGAGTTTTGTTACAAGAACATGTATCACAGTGTTTCGTCACAGTATCTTGTATACTATCTTCAAGAATTTTAGTCATAAGGGAAGCAGAAATGTTGAACTCATACTCACTGGCATCAAAGGGGTCAATATCATTACCATTTTTAGATTGTGTAGAACTTGATGGTTTTGATGTTTTTGACATAACATATTGTGAAACTCTTGCTTGTGTGTCCACTGACAACTGCAATGAGAACATATTATTAAATCAATTGCTCAAGAACAAAAAACAGACTACACAGACACTTGATAAAAAATGAAAAGCTTTTTAATCTATAGCAATCTTCGCTAACTTTTCTGTATATAAGATTGTTTTTTTCATATTAAAAATCTATCAGTATTAACTTGATGTCACAGGTGAAAGAGGGGTCAAAACATCAGATTCATGACAATTTAAACATGATTAGTTATAGATAAAATTGATTTTATGAAAATAGATAATTGTTTAAAAATAATAATTACGAACCTTATCTTTTAATTAAAAAAATATCAGAACAAACAAAAATATAAATCACATACATGAAAATAAGATTGATATACATTCAAAGATGGAATGAGAGTCTGCAATATCAATTTACCAACACTTAGAAACACGAGTGGCAACACATATACATATTATTTTAAAATAAATCATAGTCCTGGTATAAGGCAGTATAAAAAAACTCATTCTCTAACTTATGATATCATAAGCAATTAGTCTAATATAATCTATACAATATTTTGTCAGTAAGGTAAAAAGTATCATGAAATGTTATTTTTGTGTGATACCTATTCAAGCTAATTATAAAATACACCATCATAATATAAATATATTAGATATTGCAGACAGGTATCAAAAATAGAGTCTTTATTAAACTCATGGGTTAGGTTTTAGAGAATGTACCAGTGGTGTTTTTATAACTGGCTTCATTTACTGTTATTCTCAATAACTTGTTCTTTATATTTCCTAACGTAACCAAGTGTATACTAAAAAATGACCACAAAAAATATCTGTTATAAAATGAAGAATAATAACGTGGATAATGGTTTTCGAATTATGAGCACAAAGAAATAAACGAAAATAGCTTCGTAAAACTCCATCCAAATCAGTATGTTTTAAGAAAATCGCAGACATACATAGATATGGGTTGAATACAGAACTTCCATTTTTTCAAGTTAATTTAATTATAACTAATAACTGTCTATGTTAGTTAAATGTGTAATATTAATAAATAAGTTGTATAAGTAAATCATATCCTTTACTTACATTGTCTAACTTTTGTGAGACAAAATTGTCAGGCTTGCATTGTAACAATTGAATTGCCAAATTCATGTCATTTTTATACCTCTCCTGTGAATAAAAATCCATTTAATTAAATAAATTATTTTTCTACTTTACTGTAATAAAACTAATATAAACTGAAATACAGACATTTTCTTTTTGCAGCATACTGTAGTTATGTTTTGACTCTGCCAGCCTTACTGATAATGTAGCAATGTCTTTGGTTAGTTGACTTTTTTCACCCTTCATTTTATCAACCATTTGTAATAATTTATCTTCTAACACTTGGTTTAATTTTTGCACCCTTTTATGTGAATCATATAACCTGGAAAATGAAAATAAAATAACTTATATATATAGTTCTATATTATACAAAGATCCTGATGTGTTTGAAACTAATACGTGGGGTGCACTAAAAATGTCTAGTATGCATAAGAAAAAAAAATACTATGCCTGGTCAAGAATAAATTTATTGTTCCTAGAAATTCTACTTTAGCTTCAATGTTCCTTTTCATAGGAGTAAACCGATTTAGAAAAGATTTATCCCATAGTGTTGCACTCGGAGACATACTTTTACACTCTTCAACAGCCTAAATTATTTCTAAGTTCTATAGTGCCAGGTCGCGATTATATGCAGGACGATCCATGATATTTACTATTTTCCATTTCAAAAATTCGTTTTACAGTCTAGTGAGAATTGATATTGTCATGTGATGCAAGACAATACAGAGACTTTGGTTTTGTTTAAGGAATTCGTCCATAAATTCCGTTAAACTGATGGTAGTATACCAATCTTATTCACTGTATGATGATCCACCAAAGCGACAGTAGCTACATGTCGTTTTATAAGAATGTAGCAATCATTAATTCCCATAATGGCAGAGAACACACTTGCTACTTCGGTTGGTTTTGGCTCACCAAGGAAGACAGTCAATCATTGCTTTGTTTGGTGCCATAGCTGTAAATCCATGTTTTATCACCTATCACTATGTCACAAACCGAATTAGATGAATGTGATAAGCATGGCATCGCAATAAATCAAGAGCTTCAATTGAATTGTGAGGGTGACATACAGTTTTATCACACCCAAAATTTTTGTAGAATGACATATCTGATTCATGCCTATGCCTAAGGGTGCCCGAAGCTCACAATATGACCATCTGTTTCATTCACATGGCATACATTGATGTTTTCGTTATTCACAGCAGTATACGTACAACCATCATAATATACATCACTGGGGTAAACAACCATTTTAGAATTCTGTAAACCAGTAATAAGAGGTCGACTTGCATGGTGCTTCATTGCCAAAAGCAGGTTGATGGCGAGCGAAACTCTGCGGAGGCGTCGAATCACAGTTAAAAATGTAGTAATTCATACTACAATCATTTTCACAAATAAAATCCATAACAACAGAGGCTCGATATTTAAAATAGCACCAAAATGTAAAATAAAAACATTTTAAAACCAAAGAGTTCCATTATTCCATTATAATTTGTTTTAAATGTTCTTAATGCAAGTGGCTAGTACTGGCAATTCCATGTGCACCCTAAGTATTCATAAGTTATGTTAGTCAATTTATGTAAGGGTAGTATAAGTTATCACAAGCATTTTATTGTTAGAAGCACTAACTACACAACACAACATTACATGAGTATGTATCTTTAAAAAGTTACAAAGTGACACATTGTGTTGATTCATATTTACCCCTTTATGAACACTAAACATGTTATTATATCATCAAAAATCACACATATTGGTCACTGATGTAGATAATCTTTTCAGTAGAACAAAATAAAATATAAATTGAGAACAGAATTTATACTATTTAAAAAAAAATTTACTTAATTCGAAATATCAAAATTAAGTATGAAGGAACAAGTAAACTATTACTAAAATTGATATATTGAAATATCTAAGATTGATAGATAGCAATACTGTTAAACCAATCACAATTTTTCTTCAAGATGTTTTTATGGTAACATATATATATTTTTATACCATTCTACTATGTGATACTCTGCTATATTTTAATGTTTTGAGTGTTATACCATAATTTAATGTAGAGAAAATTGCAAGTAAACACATGTCTGAAGTATTTTTTGGAACATATGTTAAAATAGGCATTACTTTAAGTGAAAGCAAAATAAACTTGATTGTTTTTTATGTGAGTAAATCCTGAACTAATATCTTTTTCAGTAAATGTTCTGAACTAATATCTTTTTCAGTAAATGTTCTATCTGAAGATGCTGCATGTGTATTTAAAAACTCTTAAGATTTTAGAATTTTACAATTCCCTTTATATTTCTCATATCTCTATCCTCATTTATAAATGAACCAATAATTGACAGATAATATAATACAAATGTGTATATACACAAACGTAAATGTTTTCTTCTTCAAATTTTTTTTTTACCTCTTGGAAACTCGGTTCTTATATAAAATGCAGATTATCATAATATCTCTGTTTATTATGTTATGTTAATATAGAATTATTATATTTCTAGGAAATTATGATTACTATAAGTTCTACACATTCATCCTTACATTTTCTGAGGTGGTTGAGCCATGCAGAAGGTATTACTGGTTTCAGCATGAAAGAGTCTGCTCGCTCGGGGTAGTACAGAAAACCGAAGTGAAGTAACAGTGGTTGCAATGCTGCGTTTTGTTCGGTCAGAAAGAGCGCCGGAGGACCACCTGCCCTCTCTTACTCTCCTCTCGTGCCCCCAAACACAGGTTGGCAACGCACTTACGGCTCCCCTGGTGTTACTAGTATCGATGGATGGAGGTGATCACTTAACATCGGGTGACTCGTCTGTTCATTTGCCTATGATATAACAAAAAACAACAATTTGTGTTTTTGGCCTAGGGGATGTAATACAAGAGATGTGGTACTTATACTATTTCCTTTTTACATAAACCATATGTGAAGTTACAGGTATCAGCTAGTGCAATTTAAAAACTATAGCAAAAATTGTACAAATTTATTACCAACCTTTCATATTTTTCTCTCCAAGTATTGAGCTGCTCCTCTAAGTCTTTAGCTCTGGCAGTACACTTGAGATACTCCCCCTCGATGGCTATTATATGAGAGTCTCTCTCAGCAAGATGTTGTCGCAGATGCTCCAATTCTGCATGAAGTTGTAGCCCATCCGCACCCTCATTGCACTCCTTACATTTATCGTGCATTATCAGTTAAAATGTAAACTAAAGTGGTAACAAAATTACTTTTGCAAAATTCATAAAAATTGTGTTATTTAGAAAATTTAAAAAATAAAACTGCAAAACAATTAAGAAAAGCTTTGTGCATTATTGTACCATTACAATGATTCTAATACTAATAATAGTTTATCTAAAACTTTTTGGGCATTAAGATATAAATAGTGGTCAAATAATACCATTCATAGCCACTTCATTAGAATTTTAAGACAGATTTTAACAAAAAAATCAACTGCAGAATACAAACTAATTTACAGCCATCTATGCTAAATTACTTTCACACGACACTCCATATAATATCTACTCTATAATAGTACTGTCAACATAGATATTTCTAGGTTGATAAGAAACAAAATTACAAAACATGGCTAAATTTTACCTTACAAGGGGAACTTTTAGTACTCTCATCCATCGCTCAAAAAGCTTTATTCTACTTCACATTTCACATCATTGCATATCCAACTGGTTGATTAAACGAACTGTGTCGCACACAAAGTGATTTTAATTAGCTATTATTACAAAAAGCCACTGTTAACAAAATAAAATAAAAAATCAATCTCGCTCGACACACAACGTAAAATATTTACTTATTTTTCTCATTTTATAATGCCAATCACCAATCACGTCTACGTCGTTTGATAAATAATTATATGGAATAATGTGAGATAATGATTTTCCAAAGAATTACTTTTACTATTTATCGTAAATTTTGATTTACACTTTTACATTGCCTGATTATGTGGCTCCTTGATTGAACTGACGTTAACAAAAGGATGAGTTTATCTTTAACTGGCGCCGCTGAAGTATTTGCCAGCGTCGAAGTAGTTTTTATCTTATTCAGTTTAAATTAATACAAGCACCAATTAGGTAGGTAAGCAGTAATAGTAAGTAATCTTCGTAGTCTGTAGTTAATATTATATTGATTCCATGGTATTAATTAGGTGATTACTAATGTTCTTGAACTACATTTACTATCACCACAAATTCTGACACTAGTATTTTTGTATTTAAAAAAATCCAGATAATCTTATTAATAATATAAAACCTGTGTAACATTCACTTGCCGCAGCATTACGACTAACACAATAATTTATATTAAATTGAACACTATTACACTAATTTATTTCGGTCCCAAGAATATTATTATTGTTATTATACAGTGAAACCTGGTTAAGTGAGACATCAAGGGACCTGCAATGTCGTTTCACTTATAGAGGTATTCCACTTACCCAGTGTCTCAGATATACAGGTATAAATAAATATCTGTCTCATTTACAGAGGGTTCCATTAATAGAGGTGAGAATACAGGTTATACAGGTGCGATCATTAAATAAAATAACGTGTTATGTATGTAAATGAGTTTTAATAAAAAAAATATAGTATGTACTTAAAGGTAATCATACAAATGTAATCAACAAAAATATTCAAGCTCGTTTTTACACGTAAACAACAACAAACAACAACAACAAACAAACAATGTTATCTCAGTTACAGAGGTTTATGCATATAAAATTTACTCGCTGTCTCAGTTATAGAGGTAACTATCGAAAGAAAAAATCCCAGGTATAGAGGTTTACCTCGTCCCACTAACAGAGGTAATTCAGTGCCAAAGTGTTGGGACCTCAGCATGAGTTCCAGTTATGGAGGTTTCTCACTTATCCAGGTCCCACTTAACCAAGTTTCACTGTATTATATTATTGTTAACTCGCATTGTTACATGAAGTGCTCTAATTCAATGCATAAGTAGCATAGTCTTATTTAAGATTAGTTACATATGATAAACATACCATTAAAATATTTCAAAATGAACCTACGATACTATGCAGTAAATTAACATCGGATAGCGTCCGTGTGCCATTGTATAAAAAAGCTAGTTCTTGCTTGCGGCTTCACTCACGTCAATATAGAATATATTTGATCTCTCCCTCAGATACAGTTTTTTTGGGAATCAAAGGTAATACCGATAAGATACTTTTCTATCCACCTGATGTATGCAAAATTTCATACTGATGCGTTCAGTAGTTAAGGCGTGCAAAGGCGAAAAGTCGCATTTACTGTATTATCTAGAATTGAAACGATGACTTAGTAAAAGTACTATACCTGATATTAAGTAGGTTCCTTCAAATTGAGAAAAATAAGATAAAAAAATTCTCTCTACTGTGTCAAGGAACAACTATGTTCATTCAACTAAACGGATTTAAAAGTGTTCATGATATAGATTTCTTTAAATGAAATATCACAGTCTAATAATATTAAAATTATTGTAAAATCTATAATTCTAGATGTGTAATCATTCCAAGAATCTGTAGATACGCAATGTTTAACATTATTTTTGCAATGTGTAGTCCATATTCTATCAGTCAACATAAGTTCGCTTTCTCCGAAATTTGCATATTTAATTTTGCATCATGGCATGTGGAAATATTCGGATATAAATAAATTATTCACGCAGGTTCGTCGAAAAAGTATTTACGTTTCACTGGTAATATTGAACTTACAGCGTATTATAATTATAATCTTGCGACTGCGCGCGTCTGGGGCTGACGAGGGAGCTATTTCGGGACGCCACTGCTACACAGCGAGTATATACGTCTGATCTAACCAGTCGACACCCCTTTGTCTTTATTGAAAACGTATTGCTCGTCATTTATTTTGAACTGTGCATCCTTGTCTTAATTTTGCACAGAGGAAAGTGCGTTTTGTTTATAAAAGTATTCCAAAATGGGAAATATACTCAGTACTGGTGCAACGGTAGAAGGTGAAGCTAACGTTACAATTGAAAGTAATATAATCAACGACACTAGCGTTACTGCCGACATGGTGAACGAAGAAGAAGAGAAGCTTCAAGAACAACTTGAAGATGAAGCTCATGCAAAAACTAAAAATGAAGAAATGGTCGAATTTCGGAAACAGCTTAGCATTAAAAGGGAGCAACGTAGGGAGATCTTAGCTCGACATCGAACAGAAAAAGATGAATTAGAAAAATCCCTTCAAGAAGAAAGAGCTACTAGAATTGAATTATACGAAAGCAATAGACAATTACGTGAATTATTAATAAGGAACAACGTAGAGATTCCAGAAAATATCCAGTGTTCCAACGAAAACCGCGAAATAACCGAGGCTGTTGCACATATGAGTGACGAATTTGAAAAACTTAAATCGCTTAATAATAAACTTAGGCGAGATCTTGTGGACTCGAATACTGCTCTTCAAAATGCTAACTCCGCTATTGCTGAGTTGCATTCACAAAATAGAGATTCAATAAAACAAATTAATGCTTTAAAAGAAGTGGTCACGGTTAGTAAAACCATGATAAATCTTCGTGAAGACCAGCTTAATGCAGTAAGTTGTTTCATAATTCTAAATTTCATAATTTAAGTGCCCTCTTATTATACGAACCTTCCTACGGGTTTTCCGACCGAATGAATGCAGCGGTGTAACCATATGATATTGACTGTTACGAAAAAAAAACTAAAAAAGACACCTACGCCTTTTCTATTCAATCAATGAGAGTGTTACTTAATATTCTGATATTAAAAGTTACAAAAAAGTTTTTTATAATATGTATATAATCATTTTCTTTTAAACTACATACACACAAAAGGGATTACTTTTTATGCCTATTTTCTTATAAACTTTCACGTATCGACTGTTTTTGCACCTTTTTCGTCAAAAGTCATTTCACCACGATCATGAGTTGTGAATATTTTTAAAGAAAATAGTTTGGTATTGTATTTTAATTATGTAATAATAAAGAAGTAATGGCCAGTTATCATCACTTTTTTCTTTTTTGCATTTTCGGCATCAGAATAAATAGGGCAACCTTTTATGATTCTTATATTTTATAAAATACTTTCAGAACTATTTCCGGGTAGTAAAAGGGTGACAGTGCATAATGTATATTTTAAGGAATATTAATTTGTTAAGCATAACAAATAATGAGGACTATAGAGCTAATAGTACAGTAAATACCAATTGCGCCTTTTAAACAATATATTTTCATCTTTTGGAAGATTTAGACAAAAATTATGAAAGTTGCTTTGTTATTTTGTTTCCAAAAATGTAAAAAATAAACATTTTTGGTAACTGGCCATTACTTCTTTATTCGTTCGGTGTAGCCGTAATTTAAATATAGAAGTGTGTCTAGATAAACAAATTATAATTATTACGCAGTTATGCGTATTACAGTTATTTTTTCTTTATCAATGTGCACAAAACGAACAGAAAATAGGCATGTTTTACATAATTTAATAAAAGGCAGATGTAATGGTGCTGCCGACTAAAAATCGTATTGCGTTGTATGCATTATCAATGGATTTCTTCTCTATTTGCTATTTGTTTTCTTATGTGCTTGTTTTCAGTCTTTTGTTACTTATGAATAAATTTATTACTTACTTAGGCTTATGTTTGGAACTGTTCCAAAATTCATGTAGTGCATTTTTTTTATAATTAGAGTATTTAGAATAAATAAAACATTAGAATTACATTTAACAACAAACTGTTGAGGTTTTTTTAAAATAAGTGCATCGACACGATTTCCTATTTATACACGATAATCTATTTAACTTCATGGAATACACAATAAAATATATTTCAATCATTTCTATAAATGTATGTCTATCTGTCTGTTTGTTTGTTTGTCTGTTGATTAAATCATATCCCCGAGTAATATTTAGTTTTTGTTTCATTAAAATCGATTCACTTTATCATAAGTTATTGTAATTTTAATGACGACGCGACTTAAGTACGAGAGAAAAGTTGATAAGTAAATGGATTTAATATAATTCAAATGATCTTATTAGTCACATTTCATTCAGATTATTTAGATTAGGTTCAGCGCGGACGAAGCCGCCGGCACAGCTAGTGATTTATATAATGATTTATTCTCGTTTGGATAGTTGGCCATGGTCTGAAAATCTTTCTAATGTAACATTACTTTATAAAGTTATTTGTACAATTTATTGATAAATCAACAGTAAAATTGAAGTGGTAGTTCTATTTTCCATTATGTATTTTGGCGTGTTTTGTTTACTTCGTGGTATTTATCCAATGACACGTCGATGAGCCAACGACCTGCAGGAACTTACACCTTACCCGGTCAGGGACCGCGATCATAGCGTGCTCCAAATGCATCACTGTAGTTGTTTTGAACATTTGCCAACAGTATTAGTGATGAAGTTTATTATGAAAGTGTTTATTACAAGGGAAACATTATCCATGACCATGTTGCTATTAAACAATGCTAAAGAAATACATTATCGAGTCTCAAAAACTCATTAGAGCTCAATTAGCTAATTAGAAGTGGGTACGTGATTTATTTATTCATGTATTTGGTTTTACCTTCCTTCTAAAACTACGCCTTACATTTATCTGTAATTAATCAATAAATATTAAATAGAAATTCACGTGTCTTCTACAATACTTAAAACATAGTGTATTGTAAAGACCATTAAATAGGATATAACGTAAATTAATCAAATTACCCAGGATGAGAGATAATATTTTTAAAATATTTATTTTTACCTTACAGTTAAAAAATAAGTTAAATGAAATAGAAGTTACGCTAGCCGATAGAGAAACGAACCTATTGTCTGCTGATTTGCGAAAAGAGTACGAGAAGCAGTTACAAAACATTAGAACATTGCGCGGACTCTATGAAGAGAGAGCACGGCTAGCTGATGTAACCAGACAAGGTTTGGTACGAGAGTTAGAGGAACAAAAGCGCCTGTATCAAGCAGAAGTAAATAAGTAAGTGGTAATGATATGGACGGATGTTTTATTCATGTAATTAAATAGAATATATCATTAATCAATCAATTTCAGGTCTACCAGTTTGTCATCTCAAATAGAAGAGTTGGAATCTAAAGTAGATGAATTACAAGAATCGATTGAAAACAAAAATATGGAAATATCTGTATGTCAAGATGAAAAAAACGTATTAAAGGCTGAAATGAAAGTCGTAAACAAAGTAAGAAGATACAATCATTACATAGTATAAAACAAAGTTCCCTACTGCGTCTGTCTGTCTGTCTGTTTGCGATAAACTCAAAAACTACTGAATGAATTTTCATGCAGTCTTCACCGGTAGATAAAGTGATTCATGAGGAAGCTTTTAGTATATAATTTGTCACGGATTTTTTTTTATAATCAGGGCGGGACAACGTCTGTCGGACCCGCTAGTATAGAATATAAAACTAATATGCTTTTCGAATTACTGAGTGAACTTAACTTACCCTTACTTTTTATTTTAGCTTTTTTCTCAAGTATTGCTGGGCTATAAAACTAAGCAAGATCTAGATAAACTAGTTCATAGACTTGAAGAAAATCACGGTATTCTTACACATATGGCCGAAAAAGAAAATGGATCTGAAGCTTCATCTGCGTTACCCAAACTTTTATTGGAATTAGTTAGTCAAGTTGAGGACAACGAGGAGGAAGTGCACAAAAATCAATGTAATGAGCCAACAGAATTAGAGTTATCAGGTAAACAATGCAAATGACGTCAATACATTTGATATTTATCATTTTGTGTAATCTTCTAACTAATTATCATATACCAATTATGCAAGTTTTGTATAACGCTATAAAATAGCTAATTATACAATATAATAATAGTATGGCGTCTTTATATGTATAAGTTTCCCTGGTATATAAATATATAATTGGTAATAAAATTATGTGATGGTAAAAAATAAAATAATCATTTATTTACGGTTATCCTTTAATGTTTTACTTAGGACAATTTTAGGACAATGTCATAAAGAGATTTTAATATTACAGATAATCAGAATGGAATAAGCACAACTCCAGAAGAGATTGTAGAAAAACTTCCTAAGGTTTGGAAAGTACTCATAGAACTTCTAAGTCATCAAAATGCCCCCGAAGTGGAATCTTCAGAAAAAGTTACAACTTGTTATAAATCTGTTGAAACTAAGTCTGGGCCTGTATTAGTGCCAAGTGTTAGTCAGACTTATATCAGATTAAAGGTAATTCTTTAGATCACAGCTGTTGCAACTATCATTGTGTGAGTCACGGTCAATAGTTATAACGTATCTCAGATTAAAAAAACATATATAAAAGTTGTTTTGAGAACACAAAAATTTCATCGTCACTGCTAAAGTTGGTACAAAGCCAATTTCATTTTCTGTGTAATGCAAAAAATATTTTTGACAAAGCGTAAATCGTTGGAACTCGTGTAACAAAATAATTACGTTTATTATTTTACAATTTCAGGACCTTATTATAGAAAAGCTGGGATTAGTAAAAGAAGTTAATCGTATGAAGCAACTTAATACACATTTAGAAAGCCGATTGGAAGTACAAGAAAGAAGATTATGTCTTGTAACTACAGAATTAAGTAAGACTTGGCACGTTGTCAGTAGATTACGCAGACACCACCATCAGTTACATACTCATGAGAAGATACTTAAATATGAACTCCAACAAAAAAGGAAGTTATTAAATGAACTAAAAGAAGAGTTGGAGTATTGTCGTGAAAAGCTGGAACAAGCGAGAGAAAAAAATATTAAATCTGAAAAAGACTGGAAAGATTTGAGAGCTGAATTTACAAGTCGAAAAACAAAATCAAACTGCACATCATTAAATAATTCTGCAGAAAGTGGTTATAGCGATGAAAGACCTTCTGATGAGTCATCAGAATCAAACGATGAAAGAGAATATGTTGCTAAATCTTTATTAAGATGTAAGAAAAAATACAAAAAATCCTTCGAAGTTATGGACTCCAGTGCAGACTTTAATTTACTAGCAGAAAGAGAAGATCCTGCTAGCGATATGCTTGATGTTGCTGATCTACCTTTAGATACACAAGATGGTGATAATAATAAAGAAGATTCATCTGATGTCCGTAAATATGGAATTTCTATAAATACAAATAAACCAAACGATGAAACAGAGGATGAACTCTGCGATATATCTCATGATAATTCAAGTCCAGAAAAATCATTTAGCGAGCAAAGCGTCCCAATTACAAATACTGATTCAGAAAGAATATCAGATGGAATCGGATCAGAAAGTAATATCTCAAACGATATACTAGTAAATGAGGAAAATAAACAATCACCATATGAAAGTACAGTGGAAAACTGTATTACATCAGAAAATGAACATAAAATGAAGAGCACTGAAGAATTACATAATCAGATACATAATGAAGTTTCTTCATCTCAGATACTTATTAGCAACGATAATAAAGAAGAAAAAGATGGAGATATTAAGGAACAAATACATACTATTGGTTCTTCGGATAATACACAAAAGAACGAAGTTCAAGATAAAGTTATTTCAGAAAATACTGTAACAGATTTTAAAAAAATATTAGAGGATGTTAAGCAACAGAATGAAAGATTAACTAAGAAGGATGAAAGACTGCAAAAATTAGAAGAAAATTGTACAGATCTTGTAAAAACTTTATCTAATACACTTAGCACTGGTGGAGAAATCAGTGAGAAATTAGATGTTCTTCATATTAAGCATGAAAATTGTAAAATTGCTGATGAATCTAATGATGTACAAGATAACGATAATAATAAAGACGTTGAAGCCACTGAATTAATAAATGAATTAACAGAACCATCAACTTCAAGTGAAACTGATCACGAAGCGAGGTTTGCTGCTCGTGACCTCCGATTGAAGAGATTAGAAGAACAAACAAAATCTCTTGTAAACAAAGTAAATAAAACAACATCTAAAGGTGTCAAAATAAATTATAAACTAGAAGAACTCCACAGCATATACGGTTCTGAAAGTTCCCGGGCTGGGACTCCTTCTGAAGATAATGAAGACAAAAGTATTGAGACCGAACCAAATCAAGACTCGGAATAAAACATGATAACATAAATAAAATACGGTAATTATTTGTATTATAATGGATTAAATTAAAAGCTAAAATATAGTGTTATTTTTTATTAATACGTTCTATTCTTACACAACATACAGACTTATTCAGGTACAGAATAATCGTTTGTGACAAATCCAAAATGAGTCCAAATACAGATCTTTGTCGATAACTATATATCTTATAATTATTAGCATAACCTTGACTCTTGTTACAGCCTCCCGCCAAACTATACACTAAAAGACCAGCTAATGGTTACTACTCATTCACAATTTTCATTAAATGATTTATTTTCAACGCCATCCTTTCCGGCCTTCACATCTATGTACTTAACACTATCATCTAGTACAGCTACAACTATATGTGGTGGTTTTTCTAGATCCTTTTTGGGCGGTACTCGATACAGGCGCCACGCCCATATAGACAATAACAACATTTCCACCATCATTACACTGTTTTGAATCACTGAAAAGATACAATAATGTATATTACCACGCAATATTGGAACTGTAAGAAAAAATAAAATAATATTAAAAAGTACACCCAGTACAATACAAATTAATAAATTAACTCTGCGGTCTTCAACTATCGTGTTGCTATTCTATTAATGTATCTATTTTACTATGACAATGTCGTTCATTAGTTTTTGAGTTCATCGCGAACAGACAGACTGACAGACGCGGCGGAGGACTTTATGTTATAATATGTAATGACTAGTATTCATTCGATAACGGAATAACATATTACAAGGACAATTAAACTTTTTGGGATGTTGTGAATCCCTACAGAAACTGCTTTAAATTTCCCGAGGACCTTACAATAAATTTTGAAAAATATTTAGTTTCAAGAAGTTTTATCCCTGAGTACTTTGTATAAGAACAGTTTTTAATGACAAATTTATCATAACTGAAACTTACTATTGACAAATGTGGATGGATTCAAAGACACAATACACGGTATATTAATAATATCAGGTAACGCTTTTGCTAATCCACATTGAACTTTAACGATGATCAGAACCAACTGCAGTGACAGAAACCTTGGTTTAACTTTGTGCCCAATTGATTCAGCTGCGCGAACGCACATGATTATTCCCCATACTCCTGTTAGTATCGACGCTGCAACAAACGGCTGCAGGTACACGAAATTCCGATGGTATAACATCTAAAACATAGACAAAACATAGATTAAAACAAATGATTGTTACAAGTTTCCTGAGATATTATATTAAGTAGGTAACATGAATATACAGGACATCTACTTTGATTGCTTAGAATTTTATGGAAATGCCGGAAAACTTCCAATTAATATACTGTTAAACAAAGAAATGTATATGATAAAAATTCACAACATTCGCTGCCGTTCGGTATAAATACTGTCGTTACACTGAATCGTAACTAAACAACTATAATACAAGACCGAGGCGACGTGCATATGCAGCGGAAATATGTAGGGTTGGACGATACATTAAATTTACACTCTGTATTAAATATGTTCTACAGAGAAAGGAACAATCGTATCTAGACTTGTATTGCCCTCAATATTACAACAACAATATTCAGTCTCAAAACATTGATATTTTCGCGACCATTTCTGAAGGTGGTAGAGCCACGCTAAAGCTATTACTGGTTTCGGCATATATGGGTCGGCTCGCCCAGGGTAGTACCACCCGACCCACAGAAAACCGACGTAAAGTAACAGTGCTTGCAATTTTACGTTTCGTGCGGTCAGTGAGAGCGCCGCGCCGGAGGCCCACCTCCCCTTCCCTGTCTTCTCCCCTCGCCGCCCCACTCCCCCTACCTCTTCACCCTTTCCCCCCAAATACAGACTGGCAACGCACTTGCGACTCCCTTGATGTCGCTAGTGTCTATGGACGGCGGTGATCACTTTACATCAGATAACACGCCTTTTCGTTTGCCTCCTATGATATAAAAAAAAATCGATACATATAAATCGTATAAACAGAGAATTCAATGTAAGAAAATTTAATTTTCAGCATAATGATTTAATTTAACAGCGTCGCCATTTCCTCGCGGGTCTTGTACATGTATAAATTATTTTAGGAAAGAATTTATTAATACCTCGTCATCCGCATAATTTTTAACTCTTTATTTTTAAGAACTTGATTGAACAACCAAACAATATTATCACTAAAAAAGTAACGGAGATTAAACGAATCAGCAACACTTGACAAAAAAAAAATAATGCACCAATTTAAAAAGTACCTAACACTACACTAAGTACCTCTTACTATTTCTTACACTCTCTTACCATATCCTCAGCCCATAATGCGAGTATAATAACATAAAGAATTGTTTGAATTATGGGCATTTGTAAGACCAGACAAAGCAACCACAGCAGATGTTTTCTGAAAAAAAAAAACACATTTTGGCATGTCTGTACATTTATAAATATTTTTATGCTCGCATGGCTAATTAACACCCTAAAGATGAAACTGTACGATCTGTTCTAAAAGTAGCCTTTGAGAACTCGTTTCTTCTTCTTATGCTTCTCCTATCTCTTTTTTTATTTGTAATTAAATATTTCAGTGGACATTACTTTTCGCTTCCACCTGGAATTGGTTGGTCGCTACCATGTCTCACTGCAACAAATGATTCTTTCCAGTTTCAGATTTAAGTTTTTTGGCTACACATCGCACAAATTAAATTAAATGTTTTTTGGTGTAGTGAGACATAATATCCGCCAATCAATTCCAGGCGAATATGCAAAGTAACTGTTCAAAATATTACATAATAAAGAGAATGATTCCGTCCTATATTACTAAATGATATTATAACTGAAATGTTGTAGATACGTCATAAGAGCTTCGACAGCGCCTTGTTAAAACTTGGCTAGCTAGCTTACTTCTGACGGCTGCCCCGTTAATCCACCCGTATCTAAACAACATATAACTATCTCTTTTTCACCGCCGATATTGAGAATATGCCAGCTTACTTCCACATTTTATCTAAGACCGTGTGGCGTTACAATATTACTTTACGCAAGTGTGCGTTATCGCGCCCTTTTGTTTTGTCAAAATATCAGTAGGTACCTACAGTACCTTTACAGTTACCTAAAGTAGTTAGAATTCTGCAGGTGGTAGAGCCACGCTGTAGCTATTACTGGTTTCAGCATGAATGGGTCGGCTCGCCCGGGGTAGTACCACCCTCTCACAGAAAACCGACGTGAAGTAACATTGCTTGCACTGTTGCGTTTCGTTCGGTCAGTGAGAGCGCCGGATACCCAACTCCCCTCCCCCTCCTCTCTTCCCCACTCCCCCTTCCCCCAAACACAGGCTGGCAACGCACTTGCGACTCTTCTGGTGTTGCGAGTGTCTATGGACGGTGGTGGTCACTTAACATCAGGTGACCCACCTATTCGTTTGACTCCTATGACATAAAAAAAAGAATCGTTTTAATGGTTACGTAAAGGATAAAACGTTACATAGACAAAAAAACATTTGCAAATGTAATTTGATCTGAATGCATCAACTTTTATCGTCATCGTTTATTTATCAAGAGAATAACGCAATAAAACAATAGGTAAATTAAATATTATAATAATGAACACCAAGAACATGATAACAATGTTTACAATAAAACTTTACTTACTTTTGAATTATTGGCCTAGGAATAACGCAGCATGGCCAACAACAACACGGCAAAACTCTTGTTTGTAATCTAGTTCCTGTGGCTCGTCTGGAATGGTAAAAGTAATACCATTTAATATTAATTGCGTCGGAAGACTAAGAAAATGACTCTAATTAAGAAGAACGTGCGTCCTGCGGACATAATGGCTTCCTCTTCTCTATTCATTTATTACATTTGTTTTATTGATCGATATAACCAACTCTGCAGAGCGAAATACCAATCTTTAAATTCAAAAACTAGTTCGATTTTTTTTTAAAGAAGTTCCACTACATGTAGCTGATCTAATTGACACTTCATTCACAGCCTTGTCCGCCATGGCGCAACTGATTTTAAATTGGCGAAGTATCAGAATATATTGGGAAGTAGGTCCTGCTTATTGCTGAATTATACAATACTTCCCACGACATATGAGATAGAAGTACCTTGGAAAGCTATCGTTATTCTCATTATTCCTTTTTTTATATCATAGGAGGCAAACGAACAGGTGTGTCACCTGATGTTAAGCGATCACCACCGTCCATAGACACTTGCAACACCAGGGTAGTCGCAAGTGTGTTGCCAGCGTATGTTTAGGGGAGGGAGGGAGGGAAGGAGGGAGAGAGGAGGGAAGGGGAGGGGTGCTGGAATTTCACTATTAATTCATTACAAACTTTATTAATCAGATAAGATAACCTTTAGTTATAAGAATCTGTGGTTGTGACTAATATTTTACGAATTTTACTTACGGACGTCGGGTTCAATGATGCGAGAAAAACACCAAGGGGTTTAGCCAGTAGAAACCTGTCACCTTTACCTATGTTACCCGATGAGGTGATGCGGTGAGAAGATTCACTCACGAGACAAAAAAAACCGTAACAGTGACGGCAGATATATTTATGTTACCTTATTGCATGTAATAAGTTGTTTCAATACCATTCATTACTAATTTACTATCATTTTAAGCTAATTTAATTAGCCAAGGCAAGTTATAAAAAATAGATCCATTTATGAAACAGTTATATAGCAACCTGACAAGTTGATCCGGTCCGCCGCATTCAGTGATGATCATACAGAAAAATTTATACATCGCGATCATCACGGCCTCTTGCGCTATTGCTTCGGCGAGAATTCGTCCTCTGGGTAAAACTATAGCCAAGAAGCCTGCTGCAGCAACGATCTAGAAGAATATACTTGTAATGGATTAATCAATTCCAATTAAAAAACTAGAATGACCAAAATCGTTCTTTGTCTTGTATTCCTGGTATTGTTCTTGCATTTTCTCAAGACCAAGATCGTAGTACTAATTGTAGTAAGATCAAGACTGACCTCTAAAAGATTTGAGCTAGACAAGAATGAGCCTGCAAGACTCTTGCGGTGTTATTACAAAAAAGTTAAATACGTATTGAACCCTGGCTTTAAAAAGGTCTCATATTAAATGCACCGTGGTCGCTGAATGTTCGTCATCTTGCTGTTTTGTCTCGCTTTGGTTACGTTAGGTTATACTTGTGAAAAAGGATAACGCAAACTTGCCTCGGGCGAGTGCGGTGCACTTATTAGGAAACTTTTTTAAACCAAGTATTTAATATATTTAACTTGTTTGTAACAACACGGGTGAGGTCTCGCAGTTAAGTGAAAGTGAAATTTAGATATTGATGAATATTGGTTTCAATACCGACGCCCGATACTCTGTCTATAGTAAAAAATACATTTTAAAGCAGACTTTTTTTTCTCGAACTGACTATGCTATTGACCTGACAAGGTCTTTACAGCTTCACCGGACTGACTTAAATATTCAACTTAAAACGACAACCCCCCACCCCACGAACGTGACCTATGTATGTTATATGCACGTATAAATCTTATGTGCGGATCAAACGTATGTACTAACAATTGTAACTTATAAATCTATACAAACAAACGTATTTATTTATGAAAGAGGATAGTTTATTTAATAAATTTAGCAAACACCAGTATTCAGTGTAGTAACAATTTACGTTACGCTATATTTTGATTCACGATCGGTCGGTCGGCAGTTATGATTGCTTATTTGATAATTATAATTTACTGCGAACGCGAGAACTGTAACTATGCTAAATTATTGGACATAGTCATCATGCCAACCCAAAAAATTGATACGAATGGTTCAAAATGTAAAAATATCTAAAAAACAAAAAACTATAGAGCAAATTATTAAAAAAAATAAAACCGACTTTTTTTATATCATAGGAGGCAAACGGACAGGTGAGTCACCTCATGTTAAGTGATCACCACCGTCCATAGACACTTGCAACACCAGAAGAGTCGCAAGTCGTGACTTCAAAAATATGCATCAAAACGTTTTTAATTATAGCTAAACCTACCTTGGCTAGTATTGTTATAAACCTGCCAATATCTCAAGCACTATACATTTTCTACTTAATTTCGAGGAGTTCCGAAGCGTATTTTCGAAATATAAAGTCGAAGTCTAAAGATATTAAAATGGAATGCCTTTAAAAAAAACAATAATTTTCCAAAACTGTCTATAAATGTCATAAAAAAATACAACTGTATTGTGACCTTTCTCATTCTTGAAGTAGGTTAAAAATTAAAAACTACAATAAGGTTACATAGGAACGAATAGCCAATTAATTATTTTAGCGTGTGTTTTAATAATAACTGTCGATCCCACGACACATGTAAGCAAGTTGGTCAAGTACACACTCACAAATCTATTGAGAGTTAGGTATTAAAAATATAATTCCTTTATGTATCACGCAATTTGTTTATTTATACTGTCGACCTTACTATAATTCACTATTTTCACTTGTCTACACAAAATACAATGAAGAAAGAAAGAAGAAGCAAAAGTATTCGTCCTATTAAAAAATAATGCAAATTCATTGTTCATTAATTGGATGTAAATTCAATATGTTAGCCACTTGATTTTGATTGAATCGTATGTATGATTTTTTAATTAATCAATACTACTCATGCCCATCCTGCCTGATATTACTAATCGGTTGCTCGACTGGAACAATCGTTAATGTTGCAACAGTTCAGTTTGTAATGTTTTATATAAATTCTGTGTAGAATATATAAATCAAAATCAAAAATTATGTATGTATTGTAAAGGCACTTATGAACGTTAAAACTACCATCGGTTCGGAAAACAACCCAGTCATCGAGAAAAACCCGCAAAAAAGTGCGTTGCCAGCCTGTGATTGGGGAGAGGGGGGAGGGGAGAACGGAGAAGATGAGAGGAGGGAGAGGAGGTGAGTCTCCGGCGCTCTCACTGACCGAACGAAAGGCAACAATGCAAGCACTATTACTTCACGTCGGTATTCTGTGGGTCAGGTGATAGTACCCCGAGCGACTCGACGCATTCATGCTGAAGCCAGTAATAACTTCAGCGTGGCTCTACCACCTAGACATATATAGTTACATTTATTTTTGGGGGATGCACAGAGAGAGATGTCATTTCCAGACGTCACCATCGTTCACATATTGATCCACCCTATGCATTTTGCCTTTAGGCATTCAGTCCCGCTTGACATGGTACTTGAACTTACTATCTAGCAAATCGGTAATGTGCTATAAACTCTTATCATTACATAGTATAAAACAAAGTCCCCTACCGCGTCTGTCTGTCTGTCTGCTCGCGATAAACTCTAAAACTACTGAACGGATTTTCATGCGGGTTTCACCAGTGGATAGAGGGATTCATGTGGAAGGTTTGGTATATAATTTGTCAAGGATTATTATAATCAGGGCGGGACAACGCCTGCCGGGCCGGCTAGTAAATTATAAATTCCAACACTATTACCTAGAAAACTGTTACTGATCTTAATGAGCCTGAAACATGGAGTAACCAGTATAGATTTAGATACATTTATTTTGAAACACCACTAATTACTAACTCAACGAATGCTCCAAATAACTCTTAAACTTTGCACCGAACCTCAGAGAGCGTTCGTCGCAAATCGTTGCGAAAGAACGTAGATTTTACGCAACAATTAACCGCTGCGCCGCGTTGTTTGTTTGCAAATCGTTTATGTTGCTAACACATCAGCGAAGAATGATTCGTCACTAAAATTCAATTTCCGTATGAAAATAATATGTATGCCGTTTATTCCTGTTCATTAAATCAATTTTAAAATATCCATGAAAAGCAATTATCTCTGGGTTTATACGTTTTATCAAACTCATTAAGAAATTTTACCACAAATTGTGCTATGAAAAAAAATACAATCAAAACACCGTGATTTTTATAGTATACTATTATAGTATTAAAGTGTAAAAGGTAAATGAATAGCTGCGGCATACAATCCTCTGTCAGTTCCTACTTGTAACCAGTTTTACACGTAATATAACCATAAATTGCGCAATAGCCTTGAATAGAAATGAATGCGCTTTCACTATACTTATAGAATATCTATTAAAAAGCTTATGCAAGTAATTTTATTAGACCTGTATGTTTTTTTTTATATTGCTTTGAATGGCACGACTATTATATACTGCTAACTGAGCATCTGCCCACCCCATTATTCATATTCATCGTATTCATTCATATATTACCATCCATATTTATAGAAGACTACCCTGTGCCCGCGACTTCGTTCGCGTGGAATAGTTACTTTGAGCTAACGTTAACACGTACCGGAAGCTGTCAAGAGGAAAAAAACCCGATTTTGAAACATTCATCTTTAGCACTCCGCTCCTATTGGTCTAAGCGTGATTATATATCTATACTAATATTACAAAGAGATAAAGTTTGTAAGTTTGTGACGTTGTAGGGGGTAATCTTAGGAATTACTGTTCCTATTTGGAAAATTCTTTCAGTGTTATATAGCTCATTTATCGGGGAAGGTTATAGGCTATATCATCATACGCTAAGGCACATAGGCGCAGAACAGCAAAGAAGAATGTTGCAAAATCGGGATATTTTTCCCCTTCCATAGCTTCTGCTGCGTCTTAGCCCAAAACAACCATTCCACGCGTACGAAGTCGCGGGCAGAAGCTATTAACTAATTATATTATCTATACTAATATCATAAAGAGGTAAAGTTTGTGAGGTTGTAGGGTGTAATATCTGGGAAGTCGGAGAAAAATGGTCGAACGAAAACGTTTCTTACGAACGTTGCCTTAATTATGAGATATATATGATTGAGTTCTAGAGAAAAGTTGTAGCTTGATAATGCCTATTACCGCCCAACGAAGTGGGCACGGGTCAGCTAGTATCCTATATATAACCTTCCTCGATAATACTCGGAGTGCGTGAAATAGACTGTTTATTAATACTAGTGGGCGCCCAGAGGTCGACATTCGACCATAGTTCATTGATTTTTTAAAGTTTGAATTTTATTAGGGTTCTTTTGTCAAAGGGTATTATGTTATAATATTATTGTAGAATGTAGAATGAAAAAGGGTAATTAGAACGTAAGAGTAAAATAATACATACAGTCGAGCATAGCAACCTCCTTCACAACCTTTTTTGAAGTCCTTTGTTGACAGATGTCAAAATGTCTTTTTTATTTACATGTGTATATATGTTGTGTAAAATTGAAGCAGTAGTGTGAGTAATGCATATTTTAATTAATTTAATATACTTCTAATGCATTTTATATAAAATAAATAGCTTTCTGCACTTCTCCTCCATATAAACTTTAACTATGCCAAATTTCACGTTCATCCGTTCGCCCAATTCCGTTAAAAAGGGATACAAAGATTAGGCTTCACGTATTAATATATAGATGACCATATAAGGTATTTATAGAGACGCGATCGTTCATTTGTTTGAACAACGTTCTATTTACAATATATACAAAAGTTTCAGCCTACCAAAGAGGATGACTTACTCGGTAGCTACAAATGTAAAGAAATTGAGCTATTGCTATAAAACTGCATTCTATTATTGACTATTAAACATGTGTTATTTTTATAAAGTAAATTCTTTTTTTTTTTCATTTTATTTACTTGATGACTGAGAAGTTATTTTATAAAACGACGGTAATTTATTTACACTTAATGATTTTAGTTAGTTGAACAATATTATAGTTTATTTCACTACACCTTTAGAATCAATCCTATAGTAGACATTCGAATGGCAATAGAATAATTTTATATACATCGATAAATAGTTCTAATACTCACAGGATATACACTTAATACCACGGCGACATTAATAATGTTCTCCTTCCAATGCCGCATGGCTGATCGTACAGACACCGCATACAGCACACATATGGCTATGAGCACTATTAGCTCACAAGACCACAAAACCCAAGCATATTTGTGTAGTGCTGAAACAAAAGATATAAATAATTTATAATCTAGCATTAACAAAGCAGAACCGAAATAGTTTTGATAAAATTAAAATATCGAAGCATCAACAATTATCCATATTCTATAGACTGCAGTTAAACTATACTGAATTAATAAATCCATACTAATATTATAAAGTCGAAGAGTTTGTTTGCTTGAACGCGCTAATCTCAGGAACTACTGGTTCGATTTCGAAAATTCTTTCAGCCTTAGATATCTCATTTATCGAGGAAGGCTATATCATGCTGAGACTATAGTAGCGGAGCACCAGTAAAGAATGTTTCAAAGTCGATGTTAACGTTCGTACTATTTAACAATATTATCACCTACGTAAACGAAGTAGCGAGTTAAAGTTAGCGTTAAGTAACTATTCCACGTGGAAGAATTCGCGGACAGAAGCTAGTAAATAATACTTATTTAATAATAATATTTCTAATAAGAACAAATTTATAAAAATTATATGATATTTTAAAACTTTCAAAAGACAAGTAGTCCAATGATATTCGTGAATACAATACAAGCTGAGACTATAAACGTGTGTACAAAGTAATTAGTTGTTTATCTCAGATACACAGATTTTTTTTATGTCATGGGTAGCAAACGAACAGCTGTGTCACCTGATGTTAAGTGATCACCACCGTCCATGGACACTAACAACACCAGAGGAGTAACAAGTGCGTTGCCACCCTTTGGGGGAAGGGAGAAAGGAGATACAGGAGAGAAGAGAGGGGAGGTGGGCCTCCGGCGCTCTCACTGACCGAACGAAACGCAACAATACAAGCACTGTTACTGCACGTCGGTTTTGTATGGGCGGGTGGTACTACCCCGGACGAGTCGACCCATTCATGCTGAAACCAGTAATAGTTTCAGCGTGGCTCTGCCACCACTAATAATAATAGATTTACATATTTGGTATACAATAATCGTATATGTATCATGTTCCTTATGATTTAAGTTACAAGTTACAGTAACTTGTAAAAAAGGATACAAATAAAATGATAATTAAGTACCATTAGTAATCGTACCGGTCGAGCAGTTGTTAACTTGAAAATTAAATATTTTGTTTTATATCATAGAAGGCAAACGAGCAGGCAGGTCACTTGTTGTTAAGTGATCACTGCCGTCCATAGGCACTAGCTACACCAGGGGAGTAGCCAGTTGCCAGCCTGTGTTTGGGGGTAGGGGAAGGGAATGGTAGGGGTGCATCCGAACGAAACGCAACAATGGAAGCACCATTACTTCGCGTCGGTGTTTCTGTGAGAGAGTGGTAGTACCCTGGGCGAGCCGACCTATTCGTGCTGAAAACAGTTAATTTAAATAGCTTCGGTGTGGCAGTACCACCTGCCTGTTAATAGATATTATATTAATATATATAATAATATTAAAAAAAAAATAAGTAAGTCAATAATTTGCACGTCCCAGTATTAACTTTAAGACTTTACATATTCACGCGAAATACGTGTGCACATAAAACCTGCTTAGGGAATCAGAATTTAGTATAAAAATAATTTAATATGTATGAATGAAATGACAGAGGTCTGCCTGCGGTTGTAGACGCATTACTTTAAAACTACTCGACGTATTTAGACTTTTTTAGTTTTACTTCTCACACATTTAAAATAAATATATTAATTTAATATAGTTCTAGGAAACTATGATTTTTATAAGCAGACCATTAAAAAAACTTTGAAAGCATTATTATTTTTAATATTAATATACGTTTTTGAACATCTCTGATACTTAGCGTTTTGCTAAGCAGCAGAAGTACCTCCAACTGAAATGGCCACTTGGCTGGATTTCAATGGTATACGGGGAGAAACCATTGAAGCCCTAGCATTATCGAGCATGATGGCACGTTGGACATTTGCTATGATCGGTCTTCCTAATAATACCAGCCTCCTTAGTTTATGTTTATGATGGGATTCACTCACGTGCACTCACAAACTACATTCTCTTTAAAGGAGATTGGGATTTATTTCATTTATTAAATTGTACATTGTAACTGACGTGAGCCAATTCACAAACGGTTGCAGGTAATTTGATAGAACACAATAATTGATTATCGTCAAACACTAAAACCTTTTTGAAAGATTAGAAACTATCAAATATCAATTTATTATACGTTGGCGGTACTAATATTTGTCACAAGCTTACGCCATATAATTTACCAAATATTTGCATATCAATGTCATTATCGTAAGTGCTCTGTGAAACCGAACCTCCAAATAGTCTCATAATGTTATTATTACAGTAAAACCTCGATAACACAAAACTGGATAAAGTAAAACCTCTATAATTTCAAAAATTAATCTGCTTCCCCTCAAAGCCCAGAACCTCTATTACTAAAAATACGCACCCTCTATAACTTAAACTAATAATTTCAGTATTAGCCCTCAGTTACATAAAGAAACGTTTCGGCGAGCTCTATAACATAAACTGTCTGTCAAAGAATCATTTCTAATTAATGTACAAAACAAAAAGTTTCTCGAAATTTATTGCATGCACGTGTTTACAAGTTAAATTATTAACACAAACAATAAGTATACTACGACCTATTGTTTCTTTGAAATCCGTAAAAGCTGTATTGAGGAGCTTAGGACAGCGGTTTACTTCGATCATTAATTGTTGATCACTCATCATCACCATCGATCAACGAAGCAAAAAGAGCTATAGTGACTCTACGATCATAGAGCAATATAGCAATATAAAAGATAATGTGTTGTTCCTCTCTATTTATCATAGAAAATCAATTCGATTTAAAAACCGCGAACTGTTTAAAACATAAAAAATATATAAATAGACATTTTTCAGTAGACTAAACTTTAAATAAAGTTTTATTTTTATTTAACATGTGTATGTATTTTATTTTACCACTTCTGGTGCATTCGGATAACAATAGGTATTGTATATTAACTCATCACTCTTACATGTTTATGTCCCTTGATAAATGAAAAACTCTATAACTTACAATATTTTGTATTTCCCTTGGTTTGTAACTCAACGAGTCTCTACTGTTTAATTAAATGTTGGTATACTATAATTTCAATTTAAAAGCGTGATTATTTCAATATTGTCTAGCTTACGTCACCTATTGGAACAGAATAAATGCAGATTGTGTCTTGTTTTATATAGCGGCTTTGGTTTACTAGACAAATAGATATTAGGTAAGTACTAATTTTGAAACACATTAATTATATTAATAATGTGTTTCAAAATTAGTATAATTATTACTAATTATATTATAATACAATTGAAACAAATTATTAATGATATCACAGATTTAATGAGAAATTAAAACGCAAACACAGGATTTATTTTTTAATGAGGACGTTTAAAGTTTGGTTTACAATAGTTGATTCACATATCTATTATACTATATTATATACTATATATTAATAAGCCTAATCTTTGTATCCCTTTTTAACGGAATTGGGCGAACGGATGAACGTGAAACTTGGCATAGTTAAAGTTTATATGGAGGAGAAGTGCAGAAAGCTATTTATTTTATACTAGCTGTACCCGCAGCTCCGCACGCGTTTTTTAAAATCGTATTAAATAATTATAGAATTGTGAGACTATGTACAATTACAGAAACGCTCTTTAAATACAATTGTAAGTACGACGCGCACGCCACTAAAAGTAACATGTAACGTGTACATTAGATATATAAATACAAAGAGCGTGCCAAATGAGGTTTGTCATCAGCATAATATTTGGAACCATAACCAACCATATAACTACCTCAGTGCTCACTTACACTGTATAAGGAACTATTGAAACAATAACTAAAAATATTATTATAAAGATTTATATTTACATTACATTTAATATACATTGCCATTATTATAATTAAGATTTAGTGACTATACAAAAAATAAACGCTTGTCTGTTCCGCAACAAATTGTATTATGGAACTCTTTACGTAATACTCTTATTAGGAAGACCTCTATATCATTAATGTTATTAATAATTATAATGTCTAATTGTAAAGAATAAGCCTATAATATTATTAAAAATAAAGAATGAGTTGAAGTCTTGCTAAATTTCATGCAGACAAAGTCGCGGGTAACAGCTAGCCTAAAATAGAATAACCACAATTACCTTTTATTAGGTTCGTTATCTACCATTGAAAGTCCCGTGAAAATCGATGTAACCGTTTTGGTGATAGCACAGCGGGCGAAGCCACGGTTAACAGCTAGTATAAACTAAAATTGCTTAAATTACTTTTTATAAGATCAGCTATCTGCCAGTGAAAGTGATCTGAAGATCGATCGAATCGTTTTGAAGATAGCATGGCAGACGAAGCCGCGGTTAACAGATAGTCTAATTTAAAGTAGCCTAAGTAACGCGCTGTAATTTTCTCTATCTGCCAGTGAAATTCCCGACAAAATCGGTTCAGCCGTTTCGAAGATTACCCGGATCAAACAGACAGACAGACAGACCGACAAAAATTTTAAAAATTGCATTTTTGTTATCAGAAGCGTGTATACTTTCATACCCAATCAGTGAAAAAATTTATTTTGATATTACATACACACACTTCATTTTTATTATATGTATGTATATAGAAGAAGATAGATAGAATAGATGAACTATGCAAACAGTCAGTGTTATCGAATGCAACTGTTACGCCATGCGCCTCCGGAATACGTGCGTTTGCTGCGAATAATTGAATGCTGTAAGCAGCGGCGCGTTTTTTTTTTCTTGAACTGACTATGCTATTGACCTGTTAAGGTCTTTACAGCTTCACCGGACTACGAAGCAGCGGCGCGGCTCTCGGCGCGCTTTATATACCTGCGCAGACGTGTACAACCTAAATCACCAGCCTAAGCTGAACCCAATTTCAGGCTTCTATATCAGAGTTAGATCTGTTGCCACCTGAGCAGTTCGGATTTCGTGCCGAACACTCCTGCACAAACCAAGTACACCGCCTCACGGAGTACGTCTTTTCGAAATTTAATAAGGATCCGGATCCCAATCCGTACCCGACTAAACCTAAACCGAAATGCTCAATAGCAGTCTTTTTCGATGTCGCGAAGGCCTTCGATAAGGTCTGGCACTCGGGGCTCATTCATAAGTTAATTCTTTTCCGTATTTCCGATAGGCTAGTTCATATTTAGCGGGTTTTAGTGTCGAAAGGCTACTATAGAGTGGATCAATACGTGAACGATGGTGACGTCTGGAATTGACTCCTCTCTGTGCATCCACTAAAAACGGTATTGTAACGTATAATGTATTTGAAATATATATATATATATATGTTAAAAAGATGTACCCAATCGAGTTTCTTGCCGGTTCTTCTCGGTGACTGGGTTGTTTTCCGAACCGGTGGTAGTTTTGACGTTCATAAGCGCCTTATTAGGGCCTAAACTGAATAAAGTATTTTTGATTTGATTTGATACAAGCGCAATACGTTAAATCTTCTGGATAAAAAGATTAGTAGAAAAGATCACTTTGTACCAGGAATACTTGCGAGGCTTTATCTATGAAACGGTAGATCAAACCAGCCGAGATAAGACGAGGTTCGAGGAACGAATTCGTCTTTTCATATCTAACTTCCTCTTTGCTTCTTGTGAAATTATATGATAGTGGAAAAAGATTTATTTTTAAATTAGTCGAATGTCGACCACTGGACGCCCAGTAGTTATATGATAATTAGATATCGTCGAGTCGTCGATATTCGACCATACACCATTCAATATTAAAGAGAAAATACGAACTATTTCTAATTTAGTTTTATTGATAACATCTCGTCAATACCTACTAAACAGAAAAAAAAAAGAAAATCGATTTAGAAATATGTCTCTCTATTTTCTACCTATATAATATTTGTCTACCTATATAAAAAATAAGGCAACTCGAATTTTCACGCTACTAATTTTTCATCTGAACCTAATAATATATTTTAAAGTATTGATATTATACCATTGAGTTTATATTTTATCACCACCATAAAAATCTAATCTGTAGAAACCCTTTTCAATTTATGCTTACCTAATTCAACTAACGCCTGTGAAAAAGTCGAAATTCTACACCTAATAGTGTGTGCTATAAAAATATATAAATATGAATAATAATGCATAGATGTCGAAATAATAATATCTAATGTATACGAATATATATTATGTACTACTTGACATATTAATTTTGATGTTTATTCTACATTTTGTTATAGTTATTTAGATAATAAATGATATTGCAGAAATTGTTGACATTAATAAAACGAAACACTTTAGAATCAATGATAAAATTATCACATTATAATAATAATTGTACTATATGCATTATACATATATAACAGCAATTTATGAGTGTGTTTTTTGTGTACACCTAGTACATAATTTCTATAGTTCCCTATGTATATATATATACATATAGCACCCAACATTATATTTAGTAAATAATGATACCAGCTTGTAAAATACCATATCAGGCCAAAGAAAGGCCTTTCATCGAATGATATAATCACCACATAAATTTTAGCGACTTCCAACCCCGAGAAATCCTCAATTTCATACACTTCCCACTTTGGGGTGTAAGCGGTGGTGTCGAATAACATCGTAAACTTGAGACATCCAACCCAACCTCACCTGCACGTGGTGCACCCTGCTGAATAACGAACGAGGCAATGGCGAAAGCGGGGTGGTAGGGTTTTACCGCCTGACTGGGTCGCAACCACCATGTATATGGCAAAAAACCCATCATAATGATTCGCTTCTGCGGGTCGCGTCTCGAGATCAGCCTTTCGCAGGCCGGCAAGACAGCGGTGACCGCCGATGGATACTGTGTCACTTGGTGCTCGCCATTGTTTTTGGATTGTACTGTGCTTACCATCAGGCACAGTGCAGTCATTTTGCCGTGCTACAATAAAAATAAACTTAAGGTGGTACTAAAGAATATTTCTCAAGGGTTCCGATTTCTTCATGCGTGCGCGAAAACTGAAAAATCGTTTGCACACATCAGTCACCGATCTTACGTATATCGAATCAATATTCCGTCGGTGAAACCACTCGACCACTAAAATATCATAAAATCTTTGACATTGTAAATCAATTATTTAGAACCCGTGATGTGTTAAAACTTAGCACAGACGTCTACAGTACTAATTGTTAATTCATGAATGAATATCTTGATATACCACGTCACTATTAACATTTAACATTGTGACTATAAGGGCAGGTTCACAATTCGATATACATTACATATTCATATATTATAAGTATACCATTATTTCCAATACATTTACTTTACATTTATTTATACATTTATTTTAATTTATAACAGCACCTAATATAACTATCTGTATTAAATAAATAAAAATCAAATAATATAATACATGTAAGCGCATCATTTCAGATACAGAAAACCTAAATGGCTATTTTTTTTAATATACCAGGTAAAAGGTGAGACACTTGCAGTATTCTAGGATATGACACTTCATGGTCACATTTAACACATAACATAACAATATCAAAACAAATACTAATAAACAACACAGACAACCTTAGGTACAGTCTGTTCTAAGAATTTCAAAAGTATGGATAATAATTTAAATAAACCTAGGTTGAATGGCCTAAAGCCTAGGTGATAAAACCTGCGAGCGGTGGTCCGGAGTTATTAACTTTCTATAATAAAACGGAATAAACCCTTTTACTATTTCAAACTCCAAAAAATTATCCTATGTTACTTGGTTGGCTTCACTTTCATTTCATCTGACGGTTATTGACCCTATGTTTTAACATAAACGCTTAGAGGATAGAGTATAATTTTTGTATGTTTCTAGATAATTAAGTCAAATATTAAGAACCTATTTTTTTAAATTGATTTAGAACGAGAATCGAGTGCAGCGTGTTCTCTATAAATATTGCTACTGTCTAAACATTCACCTGGTATGCTTGTATATATCAAAAAATTGTTAAGTGAGGCGCGCAACTACACACTTCTATCATTTTATTTATATAGCCATGTCATAGGTATGTGATATTCATAGATGTTACAAGAAAGTGATATTCGGTCAAAACGTATTCATAACTTTGCTACTTAATTACTGGAGCTTGAAATTATCTTCCGCAATCAAATGTGTTTATTCCATACGCAATAGGTAAATAAAAACCTTCATAAAAATTAATTGCAATATTTCCTGTCACGTATTAATTATATAATTGCTTATATATTCATATGTATTCTAGAAAACAATGACACCTAGTAATGATCGTAACTTTTTTTGTTTAACACTCTGACTGGTACGCCGTAATCACATGTTTATTTTAGCATGCCAAGGATGACTTTTTGCAATTGTAAAATTGCGGCGCGGCCGTTAAAACCGTGGCAGTCAAAGTGTTAACAAGCAATATGTTCTAAAATTAAATTTGCTTTATCAATTCCATTTTTATATAACACTAGCAACTGCCCGTGGTTTTGCACGCGTTTTTATGAAGTAATTATTTTTGACTCAGTTCGTATTAAATCATGTGTATATGTTATGATTTCTAAAACTGTTACGGATATTTGTAATGCTTAATAAGAATATTAATACGAATGGGAGTTTGTTTGTTTTAAGATATTTATTTTTATATTTCTTATTTAATACGTAATTTAAATTGAAAAATTTAATGTGTTTGATGCCTTTTTATTTGATACTTCACATACACAATATTTTATAAAGATCGGTGGAAAAATATACATATTTTTTCAACCTTATTAAATATAATGCTATAGTAAAAATTCGTTACGTGTTCTTTATAATAATTATTTATCCGTAAATTTTGGAAAGAAATTAAATTTACAAACAGAACTACAGATCTATTAATTTACCTAAACTAGGTCAACATATGATATACCATTTTATTGGTACCGATGGTAGTTTTGACGTTCATGAGTGCCTTTCAATTTAGGTCAAATTGAATAGTGATTTTGATTTGATTTGATTGCAATAAGTAATTGAATGCAAAGCTTAGAGATTTAATTTGTTTTTTTTTTTAAATATATATACTATTTTTTTATATAAAAGGCCTGTTATTTTCAGAAAATATGAAACTGAACAAGAAGTTATAATATATTTAGAAAAACTAGCTACTTATTCTCTGGAGAAGTAGCCGCTTGTATTGAGTAGACGCATGTTTTAATCTTTCTATACTTTCTCATCTTCATAGTTGAGAAATATATATGTATGTAAATATATATTATA